>ML857695.1:26905-41923 GCA_009831015.1 Picea engelmannii
AGAGAAAGGTTGTTGGGTTGGTTAAATCATGTCCAGTGGGCATGAATGGACTGAGTACCAAGGCATATTTGAACATATTTCCTTTGGGATCATATGATTTTCTAATTGGTATGGATTGGTTGTACCAACACCATGCCATATTAGACTGTCACAACAAGGCATTCACTTGCTTGGATGAGGAAGGAAATCAAAGAGAAGTCCAAGGAATTCCCAGGGAAGTTATTGTCTAGGAAATCTCAGCAATGCAACTAAAGAAGTGTTACAAGAAGGGTTGTCAAATATTTTCATCCCATATGGAGGAATAATATAAGGATAAGGTGCAAAATCTGGATGATCATGCAGTCCTAGAATATTTTGAAGATGTGTTCAAGGAGGTAACATGACTACCCGCAAAGAGAGATATTTATTTCTCTTTAAATTTAATGCCCGAAGAAACTCTAGTATAAAAGGCTCCTTACATAATGAGTACACTAGATCTGAAGGAGTTCCAAATGAATCTTGAAGAGATTCTGAATAAGGGGTATATATGCCCAAGTGTGTCACCTTAGGGTTCCCTAGTCTTGTTCATGAAGAAGAAATATGGAACATTGAGATTGTGCATCGATTTCAGACAGTTGAACAAAGTGACTATAAAGAACAAGTATCCTCTACCAAGGATTGATGATCTCTTCTATCAGTTGAAGGATGCAAGGATATTTTTAGATATATATCTCAAGTCAAGATACCATCAAGTAAGGATTAAAGAGGAATACATCAACAACACCGCCTTCAAGACAAGGTATAGTCATTATGAATTCACAGGGGTGTCGTTTGTATTATCAAATGCGCCAATTATTTTCATGTGCCTAATGAATGGTGTTTTCCGAGAATATTTAGACAAGTTTGTCATTGTCTTTTCGGATGGCATCATTGTATATTCCAAGTCAGAAAAAGAGCATGAGCATCATTTGAGAATGGTGTTGCAAGTAGTAAGAGAGAATCAGTTGTATGCCAAATTGAGCAAGTGCTCATTTTATCAAAAGATAATTCCCTATTTGGGGCATATCATATCTAAAGAAGGGATAACATTGGACCCTGAAATGATTGAGTCCATTAAAGGGTGGAAAACACCTAAGAATGTGACAGAATTCAGATCCTTCATGGGTCTATCTGGGTACTACAATAGATTCATTGTAGGATTTTCGAGGATTGCTCACCCAATCACTTCCTTGCAAAGAAAAGTGGTAAAATTTCAATGGATAGAAGAATGTGAAAAGAGCTTCTAACAATTGAAGCAGTTGTTAACCAATGGTCCAATCCTGAAGATTGTAGATCGAGATGAGGAATTCTTGGTTTTCACAGATGCATGCAAAGAAGGACTGGGAGGAGTCCTTAGTTAGAATGGATTTGTGATATGTTTCGAGTCTAGAAAATTGAAAGAGCATGAAAGGATCTATGCCACTTATGATTTGGATTTGGAAGACATAGTGCATTCTTTGAAGAAGTGGAGGCACTACCTCATGGGAAAGAGGTTTGAGTTGAGGACAAACTATAATGGTCTGAAATATTTGTTTGATCAACCTACTTTAAATTCCAGGCATAGCATATGGTCATAATTCCTCTGTGAATATGACTTTGATATCAAGCACATCAAAGGAAAGGAGAACAAAGTGGTTGATGCACTCATCATGAGAGTGCATGAACTACATGATACAACCATAATCATCTATCAAACCTATCTTAAAGATAGAATTTTGGGGGATGCAAAGGTAGATACACAATACATGGAAATGGTAATAAAGTTACAACAAGGTAAGATGCTACAGAAAATAGAAGATTATAGATTGGAAGTTGATGGAATACTCCTGTACATGAACATAATTTATGTACACAGTTCTCATGAATTAAAGAATATGATCATGAAGGATATGCATAATGTGCCTTATGTTTGGCACCCTGGATATCAGAAAATAGTTTCAACAGTTAAGAGCCAATATTATTGGCCAGGCATGAAGAGGGAGATTGTTGAATACATAGCTAAATTCTTAGACTGTCAAAGGGTCAAGGATGAGCATAGACACCCAATTGGGTTACTACATCCATTAACCATTCCTCAGTGGAAGTGGGAAGTGGTGACAATGGATTTCATCATAGGCTTTCCCAGAACAAGAAAATAGCATGATGCAATCATGGTGGTGATGTACAAGATTACTAAAGCTTCCCATTTCATTCCTATGAAGGTTACTCACAAGGAAACCAATGTTGTTGATATTTATATGAGGGAAGTAGCACACTTACATGGCATACCCAAGAAAATTGTGTTTGACAGAGACCCAAATTTCCCCTCAAAGTTTTGGAAGGGGTTATTCAAAGGGTTCATAACAAATCTGAACTTCAACACAACTTATCATCCTAAGTCTGATGGGAAAACAAAAAGGGTGAAACAAGTGATAGAGGATATGATAAATATGTATGTGATGGAGAAACCATATAAATGGGAAGATTATCAACACTTGGTAGAATTTTCCTACAACAATGGGTATCAAGCATCACTCAAGATGAGCCTGTTTGAATCAATTTATGGAAGAAAGTGAAACATCCAATTAAGTTGGGACAAACCAGCTGATAGGGTAGTGGTTGGGCTAGAGTTTCTCAAGGAAATGGAAGAGAAAATGATAAAGATTAAAGATAATTTGAAGGCTGCCAAAGACAGGAAGAAAATATATCCTGACAAGAACATAACTCACAAGGAATTTAAAGTGGGTGATCATGTTTTGTTGAAGGTGAAAGCCAACAGAAGTTCCCTGAAGCTGGGAAACTGTTCCAAGTTGCCAGATATTGTAGGCCATTTGAAAACCTAGAGAGGATTGGTCCAATAGCTTATATGCTTGCATTTCCTACATCTATGTATATACATAATGTATTTCATGTCTCATTTCTTAAGAAATATATACATGATGCTAATCATGTTATTAATTGGAATGTGATTCAGGTGGAGCAAGAAAGTGCTTTTCATGTGCATCTGGTGCACATACTAGACCGAAAAATCAAGTAGATCCAGAATCAAGCCATAGGACTTGTAAATGTATAGTGGACTTGGTACGGTCCTAAGGACACAACATGGGAGCAAGAAGATGCTATGCGGGCAGAATACCCACATACTTTTGAAGATTTTGAAAATCTTGTTGATGTTGTGTAAATGAGTTGCATTGATGACAATGAAAAAATAAGGGGAGGGGATTGTAATATCCTAAAGGCCGAGCCCCGGTTGCAATTATGAATGTAACATGTTTTGTAGGCTGGTGAGCCAAGTATTTATAAGATGGTAGGCTTATGTGTTTATTATGCTAGAGAGCCTAGATGTTAAAGGCGAGGAGCCTATTTTGTACATGTAAATATTCATATTATTAATATAACAACATCGATGCATGTAGACCGACCAAAAAGAAAGTGTTATGGGGGACTAAGCTCCACTGGGTAGGGAAAGGGATGGGGTTGTGAGTCTAGGAAAGAGGGGCTAAGCTTGAGGGATTAACCCAAGGGAATATTATAATGTGTTTCGTGAAAAATTCTAAAGTTGGGAAATAAACCCAGTTATCCTAAGTTCCTTTGGGGGGAAACAAACTCTAAGTGGAGAATAATGAGATCTTGGAGAGCCAAGTGTCAACGAGGAGGCGTGTATATTTATGTGGGAATTAACACCATTATGGGGGTTCACACTCACCATTTTTTCTCTCTCAAGATTCTTCATTCTAACCACTCTCACCATTTTTCTCACTCTGAGAATTTTGACCAGTCTGGCCATTTTTGTTTCCCACAATATCATCCTCAGGATTCTGGCCATCTCTTGAGCAGTTCACGCATGCATGATCAAGCACATAGAAAGATCCTTTTTTGCTATTGTGAACCTTTGTAATTTGTTGAGTCGTCCCCTTGCCTTACTTGATTTTTGTGGTTGTGGTTTGAAGAGGCAGGTTGTTAGGCCTGCGAGAAACTCTCTCCAAGTGAGAGAGTTTGTTGGGGAAGTGATTCCTCTTGGATGGAGTCCACCAGAAGCTACATATCTATGAGAATTCCTGGTCTGGCTTGTTGCTGAAGCCCTGTAAAGGAAGTGGAATAGTCGATGTACTTTGGAATAGTGAATTTGTTTACTTCCTCGGGTGGGACAGACACGTGGGGAATGAGATTTTGTGAGCAGTGGGCGTAAGTAGGATCCTTGGAGAGAATCCATCCTATTGCATTGTGCAGTTTCCCATATCCTCAGCCTATTCTAGGAATCCATTTTACTTGGGTGGAGTTTAGTCCCATCTCGGGGATGACCCACTGCTGAGAGTGAGTGAGAACCATGGTATAAGGCTGGGAGGTTCATGGAAGTTCTTCAAGGAGTTGGTTTACTTCAATTAAAAGATAAGTACCATTTCCAATTTTGGTTACATGTTGTGTATTTATATATGTTGTTATATTTATGGGTTTTTCCTGTGATTACTGCATGTATGCTTTAACTGTTATTTCTTCATTATGTTGTGTGATAGCAGAACTTAAATCATCTTTTAAATTTGTATGTGTTATTGTCGCTTCCACATGAATATGTGTATGAACAAAATATTTATGTCTGGTTAAATTTTCATTATATATATATATATGTGTGTGTGTGTGTGTGTGTGTGTGTGTGTGTGTGTGTGTATGTATGTATGTATGTATATTAGAGCATGATAGTTTTCTGGAGCAACATGGCCCGACCTGGGTGGTCGGGGATGTTACAAATTGTTATCAGTGAAAACAAATGATTATGGGGTGATGTTTCCTAGACTGGGTGGCTAGGGATGTTACAACAATGTTATTTACTCTAAAAATATGTTTCTCTCTCTATATATCTATCTCTCTTCGGGCCCTAGGCACACAACACCCTTTACATATTTATACATTATAATCATGGCCTTTTGACACCTCATTGTGAGTTGGATACAACTCATGCTCAAATGGAGACAACTCATTATGAGCAAGATACAACTCATGCTGGACTTGTTTTCCAAGATTTTGTGCTAAATGTTCTTTCTTATCCCCTGTATTCTCCTATTTCCTCTCTCTTATTTCTTGATATTCTTGATCTTCCTCATCTTCTTCATCTTATTTATCTTCTTATCTTCTTTGTATTCTTCTTTCTTCACCCTTCCTGAACCTTTTCCCTATAAATCATTTCTTCCCACTGTTCCATCCCAAAAAATACCTGCCCAACAGGCCCCCAACACTCACTTATGGATCATCTCGAGCCACTAAGGCCTACTGTGTCATGCTACTCCATGTCTTAGAAAATTTCTGGAAGGTGTCCTTCGCTGCCTATATTGTTGATGTTATTTATTCTTCCTTGTTCAATATTTCCTTCATCATCTGCATGGTCAAACTAGTAAGTTTTGCCTCAGTGTCTTGCATCGCTAGTGTCATAGTGCTTTGTGCAGTAGCTAGTTATTCAAGTATCCCGAGGGATTCATCCTGTAGTGGTTGTAATTTATATGTGATCTTCTTATGTTCTTCCTTCATCTATTCCATTGCACTATAAAATTTCCTATTAGCCAGGATTGCTATCATTATTTCTACTAGTGGTAGAATACTTATGCGCTCATTGTCCCAATGTGCTTGTTCCTGCAGTGAAAAGTGGTAATGCGTGGAAAATATTGGTGTGTGGGTTTGTGCACTTAAATTCAGCGTTGCATAGTGCAGAGTGGTAATGCGTGAAAAATATTGCTGTGCAGGTGTGTGTAATTAAATTTGGTGTTGCGCGGTGAAAAGTGGTAATGCGAGGAAAGCATTGGTGCACAGGTCTACGCAATTAAATTTGGTGTTGCAAGGTGCAAAGTGGTAATGCATGGAAAATATTGGTGCATGGTTCTATGCATTTAAATTTGGTGTTGCATGGTGTAGAGTGGTAATGCGTGAAAAATAACGGGGCACAGATGTGCGCACTAAATTTAGCATTGCGCGGTGCAGATTGACTGGCACTTGTGTAATATTGGTGTGTGCAGTGGGCGCAAGCATGATAATGGCATGCGTGGTGTGCGTAGTATTGACATAGCGTAGAGGAATTTTGTTGGTGCATGCAGAATGTGGGTATATGTTGTTGCATGACAGTTTAGTTAATGGTGTGCGTGGAGTACTGGTGCATGGTGCGAGCATACTAAACTTTGGCATCATGCAACATGTAGAGTGAAATGCGAGCATAATATTAGCATGTGACACAAAAAATTCGTGCAACAGGTATTAGTGCATGAACCAAAATTGTGTGTGGTGGATATTGGTGCATGACACAAAAGTAGTGTGCACCAATTATTAGCACGACAGATAAGTGATCCAAAATGGTTATAGGTGCGCAGACCATGTGCTACCTTATGGTATTGTTGTGCATGCTAAATATGGGTGTAAAGGTTCAATTTGTTTTTATGCACGAAGTCGTTTGGATGGTCTACAACAGTCGAAAACCAGTGAATTTCTACAACATTTTATATTGTTTGAAGGTCATCTTTTTGCAGTGCATTATTGAGGCTCTAAACAACATTTTTACCTACTCAAAAACCCCGGGAATAGAATCAAGCAAGATACATCTTGTCTCTGCAGATCAAATAAAAGATCTTGGAGATAGATTTCTAATGGTGTAAATCATTTGTCAAACAGATCTTTTATGAGGAAGTTTCAGGACAAATAGTGGAGGCTAAATTTTAAGACCCAACTAAGTTCGAAGGGCCATAACTTTGTTCTCTGGAATCAGTTTGAGGCACAAGAGCAGCTTATGGAAAGTTATTGAACCATAGAAAATATTCCTAGAGATTAATTAAATTTATGGTCATGTTAAAAATGTTTAATATGGCACAGAAGGAACTTGTAGCAATCCATACCAAAAACATTAATTGGCCTAGAACTTCAACAAGTTGTAACTAGCAGCCCAGAACCTAGAAAGAGGTGAAAATTGGATAGATGATCCAAAATATGTATATGAAGAAAAACGACTGAGCTCTTACAAAAAATCCAATGGATTAGGTGCAAAAATGCATAATTACAACGTAGATTTGCACCAAGTTGAAGTGTGAACAAGAGAAATTAATGGACAATTTTCAAATGACCATAACGTTCCACTCAAGACTCATAATTGAGCAAGGGAGCAGTCAGTAGAAAGGTTTTGGATGGAGGAGTCTAATTATCTACCCAGAAAATTGATTTGGGAAGTTAATTTAACAAGAGATCAGAAGAAGGGATTATAATGCATTATTGGAACATAATTGTACATAATTTCATAAATTTGTTAAATTATTTATCCTAACAAATTTAATTGGCTCCACATTTTTGTAGAGTTAAAAACGTTTAGTTCTTAAGAGGTGAGAAGGTTGAAATTTAGTTAAAAATCAACAGAGGTACTCAGGGAAAGAGTGTTATGAAAAAAATCTTTCATAAGATGATCAAAATCCAAGACTACAAAATGTTAAGGTATGAATCTGGGTGTAACCATCAAGTCTTGGGAAGCCACTACAAGAAGTCCACTCATCTTATTCAAGTACTCAATGGAATTTAGGAAAAGGAATAGATCATGTAGTGAATGAATTAGTGAAAGTAAATTCACTCCCAAAGAAACCAATATACATATTAAGCAATACATTGGAGTCAGATCTATTATAAAAGGAATTGACTATCAGAATGATAGTAATTAGATAAAGAAAGAGGATTAATGCATATATGGATAAAGAGTGCATCATATCCAAGGTTTATCTATGCAATTATAGAGTAATTCTTCCCTTATGGCTATTAGAGTGCGTAGTGGAAGCATGGTATGAAGGGCATCACTTCAAGGGAAAATAAATGAAGGCACACATAAGTATGGAGTGTCGGTTGAGGCATAGGTGCATCAATATGGCATGATGGAAGGGGATTATGCAAGGCAGGTTGAAATCAGATTGGTCAAGACAGTAGAAAGTAATAGTCATCAAGCAAATCCAAGTGTTGATATGATCAAATAAGGAAGGGATAAATCAAGTACCTCAAGAATGAAGTTGGTGTTAACTATCCAAGGTTACTCAGAAAACATGACTGGAAATGTAATTGGGTCATGTAGGAGATGGATAAGAGGGATCCAAATAATAGTGGAATGCTGAAAATTAATATCAACATAATATGTAGTTGCAAGTCCATGAACATCCTAGGATAATGGAATAATAAATCACGAGGTAGATATCAAGCTAATGGGAATGCATGACAACACTACAAGAGGGAAAGCAAGAATAGTAGAGGATTGTTGATGCATTCCAAAGGTATTGAATATATTTCCACAATATCATGGATATGTCAAAGCCAAGCAAGACTTAAAAGTTAAATGAATCTTTGTAGAGAGTCAGTAAGGAACCATGAAGAAGAAAATGGTTCTATGTATGGTTTTGAATGAAAAAGAGATGGTGCCTAAGAATAATCTATATCAAGTGGCATAAGCCATGATTGACATTTCAAGGGGTGGAAGTATGACTTGTAATTATGATGGTAATTTAAGAACAATATTAAGTACTTTTAATTAATTCTATGCAGCTATAGAAGGAGGCATATGTGCATCCTTATAGTATGCTAGAGATTGGTTATGCAATCCAAGTTTAAGGCTAGTTGGAAAGTAGAAGAGAAGAGTGAAAGAAAACTCAAATATTAAAGTATTCGATCAAGAAAGAGATGAAGTAGTTCAGTCCAAAAAGTAAATGGATGTTGAAAATCAAAAGTCTATAAGACAACATGATTGGAATTATAATGCATACAAGTATGAGTTGGGATAGATGGATCCATCAAATAAATAAAAGTTGAAGGTTAATATCAGTTTAGTATTTGGATGGAAAAGAAAAGGAAGCCAAGAGTGAATTGGCTAGAAAGTGCTCAAGTTAGGAATAATCATGCACAGTGGTTAGAGTGAAGAGCACATGAAGAATCAGGAATATGGAAGAATTAAGACTTCTGGGATAAATAAGGAAAAGTGATAGATAGAGAAATAATTTGTGGCAATTACTATAGTAGCAAGTATGTTATGGCTTGTTGGGATAGCCATAAAGTGAGAATGCTTGCAAGTTTGCAAGTGTTTTTGATAATGTTGTTACATATGGAAGGGAACAACAGAAAGTTGGAATGATGATTATAAGACTGATAAAGAGGCATGAGAGCTTCTACTGTCATCAATTATTTAGATAGCATTAAATTCATTTAATTGAAGCTATGTAGGTAAGTATTTCTCTTTGAAATTATGTTGCATAATTTCCAAAGGGAAATTCAGGTAAGAATTGCCTCAGATTGAATTTTTATAATACATAGTATGGTACTGTTTAAGTGCATTAACATGAATAATTTACCACTAGGTGTGGTAAATGATAGAGGCTTGTTATAGTTATCAAATATTTTTATCTTTTGAATGCTGACACTGACATAGCAACATGTCATGTTAATTTGGTTATGAGGTAATTACAAAAGAAATAAAAGAGAAAAACTTTTTATAGGAATGATGCTAGGAAAGATAGTCATGTATGAAACTAGGACATGGTTGGATATGGAAAAGTATGGACATAGAAAGGTTATGTGCCACACAAATACCCAATGAGCTTCCTACCTTTAAGTAAAAGATGGACTGCGGCCTTTTTGCTAACACTAATGAACACCACAGAATTGTATTATTGGTGTAGTGTTTGGGTCGAAAAGGAAGGAATCCAAGTAATTGAGAAGACAATGGGAAGTGTGTGGAGAATGTGTCAAGACATTGGCCATATTTCCAATTTATGAATGGTGAGATACATGAATTAGATAAAGATCATTCTGAAAATCAATACAAACGTGCATTGTATAAATAGGCATTGAGAGTTTCACTCATGCCTAGCAAGTGGCAGAGTTGCACTCATACATGATAGAATTGTATACTTAAATTCATTTGTTGAATGCATTTTGTGAGTGCATGTATATATGTTTTTGAATGGAAATAATTATACTAACGACATAAATTTTTCTAACTCATGGAGATGAGAACATTTTAGGAACTATTAGACATTGCAACAGGAAAGTTGCAAGTCAGGTAGTCACAGGAATAATTAGTACATAAAATTTTATGTTCAGAAAATTGAAATAATGAACTTACTATTATTAATTGCGAACAAGCATAGGCATAGAATGATGAGTCATTCTATCTAATAAATTGTTTGGTAATTGTGATTGGATTTCTAGGTGTAGGAAATTCTAAGATCACTGCATAAGGTTTTTGTACATATTGCAATTAAAATATGATGTACATGAAATAATGACAATGTGTTGGTGGTATGCAAGATAGAATCATTGCAGGAAAAATGGTATTCATCATGGTGCTTGCTGAAAGAAAGAAGGAATAATGCATCCTATTACTGCAACAACATTGAAAAAAAAACAAAAATATTATGAAATAGAATTTCATATTTTGGGAAAAGTCGAAATCCTTATGAAATTAATTTGATTTCTAAAATGGAATTTTTTATAATGTTCTCTCATGATAAGTGCATGTGTGTGATGCAAATGAGATAATCTTGATTAAAGTTGGAATGCTAGGAAATAACAACTAATGTTGAGGACACTAAAGCCCTATAATTGTAGAACCTTAGTTGGGTTCTGGTAATGTGTTATCTCTCTCCTCGTGTGTGAAATCCTTGGAAAGATGGATCACTGAAGGACTGTGTAGAAGTGAAGGGATGCCTGAGCCTGGAAGGGTGAGTGTTGTTAGCGCTGTCATTTTTCTTTCCAATTTTAGAGTCGGTTTTAAAGTCACGTTATGACCCATGGGCCCGAACATGTGAAGTTAGGTATGTAACATCGTAATTTTGAAGTCAGCAAGTGTCTTGTTGGCCCTTGGAAATCGGAGGGGATGTTAGATTCAAAACTTGTATAAGAGGTACAGGTATGTATTTTCCAAGAAGGCCGGGTCCTATTGAGAAACCAGTCTCTACGTGCCCTAGGTCGATTCAAGTGGTTAATAGAGGTCGCATCAGAAAGTAAAACAATTATTATCAGTTCATTATGGAGGACGAGGGAATGAAAAATCATGACGTTCATATCATGCATGACCAGGAAACCTTATCACCTGTATCCTACATGCGGGGATTTTCCATAGAAAACCTGCAAATTGACTTAGAACATCTCGTCGCTATAAATTTGATGTCCTCTAGCATGATTTCCTCTTCTGTATGATTTGTTATAAATATCGGATGCTCGACATTCTCTCTAGTCGTAGAACCAGGCCTAAAATCTATTAATAATGTCCCTTGCAAGTCCAGTGTGGTCAGAACCTTCCCTCTTGTGCATTTTTTGGATACACTACATGCAGAGTTCACCTTGGTCATGCACTGGTGACCTCTCAGAGTGCAAGGAAAGGCGTGCGGAGCAGCAGAACTATAAGTTTCGAGCCCCAAAGGGACTGGGATTCATTCTCACCTACGAGATGCATTTCCAAAGACAAAAGGAAATATTATTTTAACTGCAGAGAAGATAAAATCAAATCACAAAAAATATGAAACAGAGGGATTCGCACAGGAAGGGAAGATAGTAAGAGCCCCCTCTCCCTAGAAACAAATTCCTCGGAGGAGGGGCAGGCCGAGAAAGAACCAGGAAATCATGGAAGCCCGAATTTTAGAAGAAGCATGTGTCGTATTGATAGATGAAGAATGATGTAGACATGTTATCTAGCTAGAACCTACTTGGGGATCGAGCCACGAAGATAGGAGAAGAACAAGGAGAGCGGATATCACAGGAGAGAAGGAAAAAGTTCCATCTCAGTAATTGGAACAAGCAAAGCGGGGCATCGCTAAACTCTATCATGAAAACATGGAATTAAGGCATCATCTAGCGATAAAGGCTACAAAAACTTCCACAATGCAGGGTCGTGAAGGTAACGTGACATGGTTGAAAATGAATCTCAGAGAGGTGCAAGAAACCATTGTAAAAATGCGAGAAACATAGAGACTGATGGAATAAAGGCATGTGAAACATTCCATAGAATGCGAAATGAATGAGAAAGAAGCCCACGTAGCTCTCGCCAGCGTGCAGGAACAAAACGTTTAGCTGGAACCCGTCTCTGCACCTGCTAAGGATGAGACAAATCTTGACAATTTTGAATGAAACATTTCTCTGAAGCATGCTACCATTTTGATAATGGCCACGAAGATCTAAAAACTTCTTTTTGTGCATAGCTCTAAGCAAGTGATCACATCACATAAATTGAAGCCGTTATTTACAGAAATGAAGCTCCTGACAGACACCTATTTGTTGGGACACCTGCTCAAAGAAACATAACAACACATATTTTCTCCATTCCAAAGCCTGACTGATGATCAGATCTCATGGCAAGATTGCGAACAGTCATAAGTAAAAAGGTGAGATTATTGTCTATTTTTGGAAAAGACTATGCGAAGAGTCTCCAGTTCATGTTGCTTAGTTTTCCTAGTTCTAAGGGTTAGCAGTTAGGAAATAGGGTATCCCAAGTGACACCCTAGTTTATATATTTCATCTTTTTGATGTAAGACAGGTTGGTTGGCAAATTTGGTAGAGGATAGCTATTGTATGTAATCTGAAGTTTTGACCAAAATTTAATGCAAAGGTCATGTGACTTGATGAAAATATTCTAGTTGTAAAAGTTGGATATATTGTGCTTTGTTCTTTGCGTATGTTCTTTCCTGTTATCTGTATTTCATATATTTTCTATCTATTTCAGAACAAATTATCAAACCTATGGATTCGCTGTACAACACCCCTTGTTCGTGCCACTTAGACAAAATGTTTTCCTCTAAAGCTAACTCTGAATTCGTCCACAGTAGCCCTCCTGAGTTACTTCCTATAATTTCTCCCACCACACATTACAGTTTTACAATGAAGTTTGTTTCTTGCCTAGCCTTATCCTATCGATTCCAGTCACCGAGTCATTTTTCCCGTCTCTTCCTCATATCGACCCCATATCCCAAGTTTTACCTTTCTATGCCAATATAACCACAACCCATTTTATCATAGGTGTTAAATACAACCATTGTTTTCAAAGTCATATCCTACGCGGAGACCACGCCATTTCCAAGAGAGCCCTCTCCAGATATGAAAGGCTAGTTTTGGGTCTCAAAGTTGGTTGAAAAAGTTACCTTCGTTGTCTATTTATCAGCCAAACAGATTTACAGAGTGCTAACATTCTGGTGTCGTTGTTGGGGAACACAATTGAATAGATTTTCCCTGGGAGAACAACAACATTGTAGTTTGACCCTTGAGGGTAACAGAGGGACAAACATCCATACTGGCTAAAATACTTACCCTGACGATTCCAATCCAAACAAACTAGTAGCCTCAAGTAGATCAGTTCAGGAAACCTGGCTCCAAAGAAGATTTACACCAGAGCGAATCCTAGCCTAAACTCCTCGGAGCCTGTATATGACCTCGAGAAGATTCTACGCAAGGATAGAGAGCAAGCGTTAGACCCATTCTACTACCTGGATAGAAGCCTGTCCTTTCCCAAAGACAGTGCGCAGAGCATTGATGACCTTGAGTTTGATGCATTCTTTGAGCAAACTTTGTTCCGATTGAAGTCAGAGACCAGTTTGGAGGAGACTGTTTTCAACCCACCAAAATTCTGAGCCCTAGTATCAAATAATATCCCTCAGAACTTGAATCCTCCTAGGGCTATGGTCACTCAATTTTCTCCCCTCATCCTACATGCCCAATTGCATGAATTGTCTCAAAATTATAGCCAGAGAATCATGCTCTATGACGATGAGGGAAATGTTTCCACTTAGAGGCACCTGGATTGGTTTAATGATTTCATCGACCTGGATGAGGTGGACTACGTAGATGAAAAAATGAGTCTGTTTGCACAAAGCCTCTCGGGATATGTAAGAAAATGGTTCAAATCCATCCTGCCCACAAGCATTCGGGACTTCGCCGCATTCGATATGTCATTCCTAGATAAATGGGGAGACAAGAAAAACCCTTTGCATCTGCTGACACAATACAATAACATGAAGAAATCACTGGAAAAGAGGGTGCATGAATTCTCGGCCCATTTTTTGAAGGTGTACAACTTGATCCCTATAGAATTCAAGCCACCCCCCAGTGTTGTCTAGTTGTCGTATGTTGATTACTTCGAAAATGATTTTGCTGTGTTGTTAAGAGATAGGAGATCAGTGAATCTAGATGTTATAATGATAAATGTTGTCGAAGTCAAAGTAAACATGATGGCATCAGGAAAAATAAAACCAAGGTTCAACCGAGGTGAAAAGATACCCTAGGGAGATGCACAACCATCGACATCACGGTTCTCAGATGATAAATTCGACATGATGATGAAGTTCATGGAGAAGTTGATGGAGAGAATATCCATGGGAAACAGACCTGTTTCCCAAGAATAGAACGACCCACCTCCCAGAAATCAGAACCTCAGAAGAGGTCAAATCCCTCAGATGAGACAGAGGGAACAGAAAGTGAAAAGGGATCAAGGTGACCAACAAATGAGAACTCCTTTCCAGAACAGCTACACGGATGAGTATTTTGACCAGACATTTGATGACTAGATGCATTGTTGCGATGACCAAAACCCGCGTGTGTTCCTGACGAAGAGTGAGCATGATCAGTATATGAGTAAGAATGAAGACTTTGTGCCAGAGGCCGACGATGATATGATACTCGAAACAAATGATGCGTCATCTTGGGAGATGAAAGAGGTCAGGAAAGGCTACCAAATGCCATCATGCAGTTCCAGAAGAAGTATAACCTCCAGAGCAAGGACGTGCCTACTGAGTCACAAAAGATGAACCCCATAAGGAATCCTTTGGTGGACACTCCTTCCACAAGTTGAACAAGTTTAGATAGTGTAGCCAAAGACATGACAAAGAGAGCTAAGTTGAAGGAGGAGGTCCCCAAGAAATCCCTGGAGACAGGTTGGGAGGTGAGTAGAAAAGAGGTAGAGAAAACTTGTCCCCCTTTCAATTTTGAACACAAAATGTCCAAAATAAAAATCTTTGTCCCATTCAATGAAATTCTTAGAAAGGG
>ML857696.1:3415-26805 GCA_009831015.1 Picea engelmannii
TGTTATTTAATAAGATAATATTGGTGATTGTGCCTTCTTAAAAATGATTGGAAATATGCAGAGTCTTTTCCAACCCCATAAACACATATTTATAAATCCCAAGAATGCACTATTTAATAAGTTGATATTGGTGATTGTGCATTGTTAAAAATGATTGGAATATGCAGAGTCTTTGCCAGCCCTGTAAACACATATTTATAAATCCTAAGAATGTGATATTTAATAAGCTAATATTTGGATATGTGGAAATAATAACTAATATTTCAAGAGAGCGTGCATTCTACCAAACATTCAAGGGATGTGCGTATTTATTATTTATACTAGAACACCTGCTAAATCGTGGTTGGGGAACGTCGATAGGTATAGGCTAGGACTATGCTCAATGTAGGGTTGAACCTCATTAATAAAGCAAGGTATACACAGCAAAAAAAACGCAGAGGCAACATGCCCCTATGCTAGTTATTTTTGTTCCAACGCAGGGTTTAAACACTTTACTAAAGCAAGGAAATACACAGCAAAAATGCAGAGGCAGCATGCCCCTATGTTGGGCATTTTTTTTTCTCAAACGCAGTTTTTAACCACTTTAACAAAAAAAGTAATACACATCAATAACGTAGAGAGGGACTATGCCCGACAATATCATACAACCATTACAATCAATCAAAAATTAAATCTATGTACACTTCTAACTAATTCACAAATGCAACTTTAAAAAAAATGTGTATCATAATCTGCTTGATGGCTTGTTGATGTTCTTCGGCTACTAGTGATCCTCCTCACTCCCTCTTTCTAATCTCTAATACCTCATCGGTACCTCCTATCCAACGCTAGGGGTACTCTTCTTCCTCCTAAGCCCCCCGAGCCGCAAAGGGGCCACTCACACAAACCATAGAAAGCTAGCTCCCAGCTCGCCTCACAAGGTCGAACTACCACTCTCTATTCGAGTTGGGTATCCCAACTCCCACAAGAAAAATTAGTCAAGAAAAATCTAGCAACATAACCTTACGCATACCAGTCATGATCCCTTCCTCTCCTTTTCCATTACTTTTATAGAGTTATTCTTAGTGGCACTTGCTAAATGCACGTTAAATTATTTTTATTAAATCTTTAATAGGAAATAGTCTCCCATGTACACTTGTCACTTGATCCCTTAGTTGCACCAAAAATTCATTTAATTAATTAAATTAATTTTCCAATTTCCCTCACCCACCTAAAAGCGTTCCTAAAAAATCTCCTTGTTGTCCCTTTATTCCCTCAATTTCCTTTAAAGACTGACATCTTTCTTAAAGCTTAGTTGAGTTCTAATTAGGAAATTTCTCTAGACTAGATTCCTTTCTATGTTCCACATTCCTTTTGCATTTAATTTCCCCTTTTTGTCTAAGTTCTAATTTAGCAAGTTTTGCACATAAACATCAATTAATTTTTAGATAATTTATTTCTCCTTTAAGTTCTAAATTTGATTTTTCTCCACCCCTCCCCCTTTATTAATTGCTTAATTAAATTTTAGTCCTCATATCCTACTTAGACCTAGGCTTTAATTTCAATTAGGCTTAGCAATTTTTTTAAGGGAAACATCATAATAAATAAACTTTACTCATACATAATTGTTTTAAGGCTGACCATGTCAAAGTAAGATATTGTTTTCTAGGCACCTAGGTTCATTGAATCACGTGTGTTTAAAAATCGTGATGTGCAAGACGCACTACATGCTCCAAAGGTTCCACTCGCCTTTATTCATGTTTCATTTATGTGACGTGCCATTCAAGACGTACTACATGATCCAAGGGTGCCACTCGTCTTTTGACTGATTTTGGTAGGAGTCCATCCCTTGGAGTCAATACTCCATCAGGCAACCTTGTGGGAGACTAAGGGCCTCTACGGAATAAGGATCTTTCCTTATTGCACACCCCTTAGAATCTTCGTGGGTGATTGTCTCAATCTTACCTCACGACATCGTGGATCTCTCTAACTAGCTAATCGTTAACCTACAGTTCGAGCCACGTCGGGAGTGATAGTAAGTTGTGGCAGGGCTACTGTCACACCTCTCCCTCAATATGTTTGGTTTTCGTGCATGGCCCCTTTAATACAAATTTGATTTTCATTATAAATCAATCATCAGCATGCATCCATCAACAAAACATGTCAGCGATCCATAAACAACATCATAATATACATGATCATATGTCACATATGCATAAACAGAAATACCCAAACCATATATAGTCCACTCCTTGACTCGATCTGGAGTCCAAGGAGGCCCATCGATGCCATCGACATCCTCAATATATCAAGATTCATGCACACTCAGGAGAAACCAGTCAATAGCACTTGTCTATACATAAATGACATAACATAACATCATAATCCACATTCTCATCATCAGAATACATAAGCAAAGAAGAAAATCATATAATGAACCAGATCACTTGCATGCAAGTGTCCTCAAAGAATACGTCACATCAAGTGCATGCAAGAGAAGGATGTTACATACACCCCCTCTAGTTTTAAACTTCATCCCAAATTTTCACAGTATACAATTGCAGAACTAAAGTATCTGACAATATCTAAATGTCTATCTATCAGACAAAAATGGAAATTTCTAACGCGTATCATGTGCATCCTCCTAGATAGTCAAGTGTGGACTATAATTGTTCCACTAGACCTTGACCAGATCGACTGTTCGACATCGTAGTTGTCGAATATGATGGTCCTGAATGCGGATTGGCTCCATCGTGAGCATACCCTCGTCTGATACCTGGAAAGAAATCATGCTAATCACATGTGTAAGATCACTAACATAATGTCTCAAGACAGATACATGAAAAACATCATGCATATGCCTCAAAGAATCAGGCAAGGCTAGTCGAAAGGCCACAGGCCCCTTCCTTTCCACAACCTCAAAAGGTCCCATGGAAGTGGAGAGAGTTTAGCACCCTTTCCAAACTTGATCAAACTCTTGTGCGGTTTCAATCGCAAGAAGACTTGATCACCAAATTCATAACTACGGTCAGTGCGATGCGCATCGGCATAACTCTTCTGTCGATCCTGCGATTCCTTTATCCTTGGTCTTATCGTTTGCATTTTCTCTTCCATTTCTTGGATCACTTCTATTCCTACCAGGACCCTATCCTCAAGTCGATCCCAAATCAAAGGCATCTGACACGATCGCCCATAAAGAAAGTTGAATGGTGCCATCTTAAGGGTGCTTTGATAGATGTTGTTGTATGAAAACTCTACTAGTGGCAATAAATATTCCCAATGCTTATGTTGGTCCATCACATACATACACAACATATCCTCCAAGATTTTGTTCATTCTTTTTGTATGCTCGTCTGTCTCCGGGTGATATGCGGTACTAAAGTTAAGTTGGGTTCCCAAGGCCTCTTGGAAACTAGTCCAAAATCGTCATGTAAACACCGATCCTCGATCAAATATGATCATCTTAGGAACGACATGCAACCTCACAATATCGTTGATGAAAACTCTAGCTATGTTTAATTTTTGATACGTCATACGCACACTAATAAAATGCGCACTCTTCATGAGAGTGTCAACTACCACGAAAATCGAGTCGTTCCTCCTTGTCGTCATTGGCAATCCAACAATGAAGTCCATCAAAATGACCCCCCATTTCAATTCTGGAATAGCATGTGGTTGTATTTATCCTATTGGATGTCTATGTTCATCCTTCACTTACTGACATTCTAGACATCTCGCCATGTATTTGACTATGTCCACCTTCATTCCTTTTAGTATTGGTGTTGTCCTCAACAACTCCTTAATTCATCGAAACACTTTTGTGCATTTCTCGGTCCATACAAACTTCTTGTTCTTCTTCTGTAATTTCGTAAATGGATTTGTTATCTTCGAAAAACCCTCGACAAACCCATGAAGCTACACACATCTGGGACATTCGTCGGTGCAGGACATTACACAATAGCCTCTACCTTCGTTGGATCCATAGAGATACCTTCATCAGAGATAACATGCCCTAAATAATGAATCTTTGATTGATAAAAAGATCATTTCGATAGTTTCCCAAACAATTTTTTCTCTCATAGACACTGTAGTACCAAATGCAAATGTTTTTCATGTTATTCCATCATCTAAGAATATATCAAAATATTGTCAATGAATACTTGAACAAACTTGTCCAAGTATTTGTGGAACACCCCATTCATCAAGCTCATGAATACCCCTGGGGCGTTCAGTAAAACAATAAACTCATAATGTCCAAACCTCGTCTTGAATGTGGTCTTAGGAATGTCTTCCTCCTTGATCCGTAACTGGTGATACCCTGATCTCAAATCGATCTTCGAAAACACTGTCGCACCTTTCATATGATCAAACAGATCATCTATTCTTGGCAACGGATATTGGTTCTTGATCATTGCCTTGTTCAATTGACGGTAATCAATGCAGAGTCTCCATGACCTATCCTTCTTCCATATGAAAATAACAGGTGCACCCCAAGGTGACACACTTGGACGTATAATTCCTAGGTCCAATAACTCTTTCAGTTTCATTTTCAACTCCTGTAACTCAGGGGTCGACATTCGATACAATGTTCTTGCTATCGGTTCAGTCCCAGGTTTTAGGTCGATGGAAAATTCCAGTTCCCTCTGAGGCGGCAACCATGGTAAATTCTTTGGGAAAACGTCCGCAAATTCTCATACTATCGGAAGGTTTGCTAGTCCTTCCTCCATGTCCTTTTTTTTCAACACAAGGATCACATATATCTTACATCCCTTCTGCATGCTCTTCCGTAGCTGTAGGGAAGAGATGAATCTTAGGGAAACTCCTCGGTTTCTTTCTACTATCACTTGTCTCTATCCCTCATCATCAACCAAACTTAATCATTTTGTCTTACAATTGAGTATCACCTCATGCAATTCCAACCAATCCATATCAATCACGATGTCATAAGGTCATAATATCGTGATGTACAGGTTGTCCTTTGTGAAAAAATATCCCAGGCTAAGGATACAACTGGTAACCTTTTCTCCAACCTTCTATTTGGCTCCCAACGGCATTTCCACATAGCTAAACTCGTCCTGTTCGACTGCCTTTACCTTAATTATTTTTAGCATTGCACCATAAATAAAACTCTTTGTAGCACCTGGATCTATCAAAATACTAAAGGTATGGTCTATTGGAACACACACACACACACATATATATATAAACTTTAAATTCTAAATAAATTTTATTCTCGTTTAAATAAAAACAATGCGCACTTGAATCTAACCGTTGATGATGTCTCACATCTAATCAAACGATCCTAAATTCCTAAAAATTTTGGAGTCAACTACTCATTAACGAATCAAATCACTAAAGGGTTTTTCTCAAAACGTCGGGTTTCGAGGTCTCGCGATGTATGAAGGTTCAACATGTAGCATTTCTGAAATCTTGATACTCGAGTTCACGAAATTGTCTTAAGCATTAAACTGGGTTAATTAAAGGTTAAAATCAATTAACGATTAATAAATCTCATCACAATTTCATGTTTCGAGGATCCTAACATATAACAACTATCAATATCCTGAGACCCGAAACCCCGAAATATTTAAGGCTAATCACGATTAATTAAAAAGAATTAAACATGATTATAATTAATTAACCACATCACAATTTCATGTTTCGTAAGTTATAGCTCAAACTGTTATAGGATCTCTCGAGGTCCAAAATTATGAAACTTAATTAACGATAAGTAATATTAGTCGATGCATTAACAATGATTATATATTAATTATAATCATTAGCCAATTACATGGTATCAGAGCCACAGAGTCCATGGAGTCATGGAAGTGAGGTGCGAACATAATTTCATTCTCGCAGGTCTTGCCTCTAGCCGGGTGCGAACCCTAGTACTGAAAACTTGGCGACCATAGGAAATTGGTGCTCAAGGATAAACTCAGGAAGATGAATATGGAGAAAGGCGACACCATTCCAAAATATCTCACTAAGTTTTTCCAATGTCGAGATGATCTTGGAAGTGTGGGAATAACAGTCGTTGCTGATGATTTGGTGAGCTTGGCGCTCCTAGGGTTTCCCAAGAGTTGGCACAATTATCAAGACTCTGTCAATGGAAGGGAAAAATTTCTAGATTGGGAACGACTATGGTCGAATCTAGTGCAAGATGAATTTAGGTGGAACACTAGAGATGGATCTTCATCAAAGCGTGATGATGAAGAGGATTGTGCTTTGACGGCCAAGGCAAGGAAAGGGAAAGGGAAGAAATTCCAATCAAAATCCGAGTCTAAAGTCAAGAAGCTAGATTTTTCCAAAGTGAAGTTTTTTCACTGTCATGAACATGGGCATATCGCTACTAACTGTCCACAGAAGAAGAAGAACAAGACGGTTGTTGGATCTGCAACTAGTGAGTCTCTTGTCTCACAATTTGAGCTTGACTTCACTTTGATCGCATGCATGGATTCAAGTGCATCGGGATCGGTGTGGTATTTGTATAGTGGCACTTCATTCCACATGATGGGAGATAAAGAGTCTTTCATTGACTTGGAGGAGAAAGATCTTAGAATTCATATAGAGATGGGCGATGATGGATGATACAGTGAAATTGGTAATGGTACCATTACCTTTCAGAGGGAGTCAGGTAAACCATTTCAATTGAAAAATGTTATGCATGTTCCAGGTCTGAAGAAAAACTTTGTCTCAGTCGCAATGTTGGAGGACAGAGGCTATGATGTTTTTTTAGCAGTGGTAAAGCCTACCTACGACATAAAGCAACATGTCAAGTAAAGAAGATAGGGATTCGAGTTAAGAATCTCTACATGCTGGAGGTAGATGGCTGCAATGCCATGATAGGCAAGGCAGAAAAAGTGGTGAGTCGGGATGAGGGAGAATTATGGCAAAGGAGATTGGGCCATATTCATCATGGAGCCTTGAAGATCATGCAGCAAATATCTACTTGACTTCCAATGAAAACACTTTCTCAGTCAGATCAGTGCAAGGGGTGCACCCTAGGGAAGTATGTAAAGTCCACCTTTCATGAAAAGGAGAACCATGCTTCGGTGATCCTGGAGAGAATTCACATGAACGTGTGTGGACCATTCTCGATTGCTTCAACAGTAAAACATAGGTATTATGTTATTTTTGTTGATGACTTTTCTTGTAAATGTTGGATATTCTTCATGCAGAAGAAGGATCAAACATTCTCAAAGTTTTGTGAGTTTAAAGCATTGGTGGAGAAAGAGTCGGGGAAGCAAGTGAAGGCTCTAAGGAGCGATAATAGTGGAGAATACATCTCTAATGAATTCAAATACTTCTACAGTAGAGAAGGAATTCGAAGAGAACTCATAGCGCCTCATAACCCACAGCAAAATGGGGTTGCAGAGAGAAAGAACAGAACGATCATGGGTGCAGCATGAGCAATGTTGCATGATCAGGGCCTACCAATTCATTTGTGGGCAGAAGTATGCAATACTGCAGTTTATGTGCAGAACCGTTGTCCTCATAGAGTACTTGACATGAGTACACCTGAAGAAGCTTTTACTGGTAAGAAACTTGATGTCTCACATTTAAAAATATTTGGATCATCTGTTTTTGTGCATGTGAACAAGAATGCCAGGAAGAAGTTGGAACCGACTGCTGAAGTTGGGATATTTGTGGGGTGCACAGAAACACCCCATAATTATCGTGTGTATTTTTCGAACAGTAAGATGATTGTTATGCGACGGGATATAAAATTCAATGAGGGGAAATCCATGCGGTTGTCGCTTGAGAGGGAGCTAGAATTGCATGCAGAAGAGGAATTGTTGGTTCCCAAGGATAATTCTCAAGATGTGGATCATCCACATGAGGAGGTTCATGTTGTGGAGGAAACCACTCAAGCAGAGCCATCCATCAGAAATGGCAGAAAGCGCACCACGGAAGCTAATAGATTGAGACTAGATGCTGCACAGAATATAGGAACCCCTATTTCACAGTGCAGACAAAGACAGTCTCCTGATCGATTTGTTGGATACATGGCTCTCATGAGAAAATGTATTGTGACTGAACCATCTTCCTTTTAGGAAGTAGTACAGGACCCCACTTGGGTTGATGCTATGGTAGAGGAGTATGACTCCATTGTCAAAAATAGTGCATGGGAAATTGTCCCAAGACTGTTCGACAAATCAGTGGTGGAGGGTAAGTTGTTAATCATTTTTCTTTATGTTAATGATTTCATACTAACTGATGATGAGAATTTGATACACTCATGCAAGGATGACCTTGCAAAGGATTTTGAGATGAATGATTTGGGCCTTCTTCATTATTTCCTTGGTTTGGAAATATGGCAGCGATATGGTGAACTTTTTGTGTCTCAAGGAAAGTATGCAAGAAAGATACTGGGTAAGTTTCACATGGAGGGATGCAAACCCATGGATACTCCTCTTCTAGGAAACTGGAGGAAAGAGGATGCTACTTCTGGAGAGGTAGTGGATGCTACTGTCTATCGACAGTTAGTGAGTTCGCTAATGTATTTAGTGAACACGAGACTGGACATTTGCTATGCGGTTAACCAGCTAAGTCAAGCGATGGTTAAGCCTACCAAACTCTTTTGGAAGGCGGGTAAGCATATCCTAAGATATATGAAGGGCACATATGAGTATGGATTATGGTACAGACAAATGGATGAGGTGAAGTTTCATGGTTTCACGGATGCCGATTGGGCGGGCAGCCCAACGGACAGAAAGAGCACATTAGGGGGGATCTTTAGTATCGGATCTACAGTTTTTTATTGGTACAGCAGGAAACAGAGATCGATGGCACTTAGTTCAGCGAAAGAGGAATACATGGAAGCGAGTCAAGCTGCATGTGAGGCTATCTGGATGAGGAAGATCTTGGTTGGTTTGTTTGGTTCTCATGTATATCTGACAGTGATTTATTGTGATAATTAGAGTTGCATTAAACTCTCGATTAATCATGTGTTTCATGACAGATCTAAGCATATAGATATCTGGTATCATCATCTCATAAATTGTGTGCAGCGAAAGATCATGTTGCTTCAATACATTCCTACGGAAGATCAGGATGCGAACATTCTGACGAAGGCGCTCACCAGGAGCAAATTCGAATATCATAGAGACAGGATTGGGGTGAAGGATAATCCCTTTCTTGTTGAGAGGGAGTGTTGAAAAGTCAACAAGAAACATGTGTCTAATTTACCTTTCCCTTAATTAAATTAGACAATAAATATTAATCTATTATTTCATTCATAACTGAGTGATTTGGATTTGTAACAGAATCATAAGTGTAGTTAAGTGAGTTAAGATCAGTTGTACTAGTTGTAACTAAACATGCACTAGTGAGAGTTCGGTTAATCAGTGAAGTCACATGCAACTAAAGATTAACCACAGTTAACTACATGCATGTCAGATCCAGTGGAGACCCAGTTGAGATAACAGGTGAAAGGGACAGTTTGGCTATCAGTTATGATTTGATCACACATGCAGTGGATATTCTTATGAGCATGTGCAAACTAGGTAATTTGTGTATGATTCGATCATTGTGAGAATTCGAATTGCAAAGATTGTGCAGAGGAGGCAAGCTGTCTTGACACAGGAATTGGCACATGTATTTGTTGATTTGTGTATGACAGTGTGAGACGATTGTACTGTACTGAGATCTCTTGGATTAGAGTTTTGTATGAGATTGTTTCATGATTCATGATATACATAATATATGATAGTGGGGTTTTTAGCTTTACGCTTTCCTGGAAAAACTTATGTGTTCTGTGTTATTGATATTTCACTTTGTGATTGTGGTTGTGATCATGGTTTAATTAATCCGCAAGAATAATAGTAGAAGTGATTCTGTATTTAACAGTAGAGAAAATTGTTAGATCAGGAGAATCACAGGAATACATTAAGTGTATCGAAATTTCTACATGTCGTCTCACACTGTCATACATTAAGTGTATGACAGTGTGAGACGATTGTATTGTACTGATAATAATTTCTAGTAGAGGAAATTTATGTATTTAAAAGTCAACAAGAAACATGTGTCTAATTTATTTTTCCCTTAAATAAATTGGACAATAAATATTAATCTATTATTTCATTCATAACTGAGTGAGTTGGATTTGTAACAGAATCATAAGTGTAGTTAAGTGAGTTAAGATCAGTTGTACTAAGTTGTAACTAAACATCCACTAGTGAGAGTTCAGTTAATCAATGAAATCACATGCAACTGAAGATTCACCACGGTTAACTACATGCATGTCAGATCCAGTGGAGACCCAGTTGAGATAACAAGTGAAAGGGACAGTTTGGCTATCAATTGTGATTTGATCACACATGCAGTGGATATGCTTATGACCATGTGCAAGCTAGGAAATTTGTCTATGATTCGATCATTGTGAGAATTCGAATTGCAGAGATTGTGCAGAGGAGGCAAGTTGTCTGGACACGAAAATTGGCACATGTATTTGATGATTTGTGTATGACAGTGTGAGACGATTGTATTGTACTGAGAGATCTTGGATTAGAGTTTTGTATGAGATTTTTTCATGATTCATGATATACATAATATATGATAGTGGGGTTTTTAGCTTTACACTTTCCTGGTAAAACTTATGTGTTATGTGTTCTTGATATTTCACTTTGTGATTGTGGTTGTGATCGTGGTTTAATTTTCCGCAAGAATAATAGTAGAAGTGATTCTGTATTTAACAGTGGCGTAATTATTAAATCAGGAGAATCGCAAGAAATACATTAAGTGTATTGAAATTTCTACATGGTATCAGAGCCACGGAGGCCATGGAGTCACGGAAGTGAGGTGAAAACATTATTTCATTCTTGCAGGTCCCGCCTCTAGCCAGGTGTGAACCTTAATACTGAAAACTTTTCAGGAACAGTAATTCTTGAACCCTAGACAAAGGTAGGGTGCAAACTTTCTGATCATTCTCGCAGGCTACAGTGGAGCAGGGTGCGAACTTCCCTCACCCTAACAGTGGAGCAGGGTGCGAACTTCTTAAGAATTCTCGCAGGCTACAGTGGAGCAGGGTGCGAACATCCTAGGAAAGTTCACAGGCTACACATAGGCAGGGTGTGAACTTCCCTCAAGTTTCTCTCAGGTGGGGTGTGAACCTCCCAGGGCAAGAGGAAATTGTAGGGGTTGAGTTTTGGTGGTTGGATAACATACGAATTTGCAATATTTTATTGGTGCAATAGCTGATTCAAGATCGAAATGTCTTTCAATGGCTTGAGGGAGTATGCACTCGAGGGAAGCTCTAACTACATTTCTTGGAAGGACAAAATGGAGGTAGTACTCGAAGACAATGGCTTGAAGGGTTACATTGACAAGGATGTTCCTAAGCCGAATGCGACATACACTGCAAATCTTGATGCATGGAAAAAGAAAGTGGCGAAGGCGAGGAGGATTCTGTTGGAGGGAGTACGAGACCACATTGTCTCAAGTCTCCATGGAAAAACCACACCATATTCAATGTGGAAGGTTTTGACAGATCTGTTCCAAAACAGTAGCGACCATAGAAAATTGGCGCTCAAAGATAAACTCAGGAAGATCAAGATGGAGAAAGGCGGCACCATTCCAAAATATCTCACCAAGTTTTTCCAATGTCGGGTTGAGCTTGGAAGTGTGGGAATAATAGTCACTGCTGATGATTTGGTGAGCTTGGCGCTCCTAGGGCTTCCCAAGAGTTAGCACAGTTATCAAGACTCTGTCAATGGAAGGGAAAAATTGTCAGATTGGGAACGACTGTGGTCGGATCTAGTGCAAGAGGAGTTTAGGCGAAGCACCAAAGATGGATCTTCATCAAAGCGTGATGATGAAGAGGATTGTGCTTTGACGGCCAAGGCAAGGAAAGGGAAAGGGAAGAAATTCCATCCAAAATCTAAGTCTAAAGTCAAGAAGCTGGATTTGTCCAAAGTTAAGTGTTTTCACTGTCACGAACATGGGCATCTTGCTACTAACTGTCCACAGAAGAAGAAGAACAAGATGGTTGTTGGATCTACAACTGGTGAGGCTCTTGTCTCACAATTTGAGCTTGACTTCACGTTTATCGCATGCATGGCTTCAAGTGCATCGGGATCGGTGTGGTATTTTCATAGTGGCGCTTCATTCCACATGACGAGAGATAAAGAGTCTTTCATTGACTTGGAGGAGAAAGATCTCATAATGCATATAGAGATGAGAGATGAGGGATGATACAATGCAATTGGTATTGGTACCATTACCTTTCAGAGGGAGTCAGGTAAACCATTTCAATTGAAAAATGTTTTGCATGTTCCAGGTCTGAAGAAAAACTTGGTCTCAGTCGCAATGTTGGAGGGCAGAGGCTATGATGTTGTTTTTAGCAGTGGTAAAGCTTACCTGGGACATAAAGCAATAGGTCAAGTCAAGAAGATAGGGATTCAAGTTAAGAATCTTTACATGTTGGAGGTAGATGGCAGCAATGCCATGATAGGCAAGGCAGAAAAAGTGGTGAACCAGGATGAGGGCGAATTATGGCACAGACGATTAGGCCATCTTCATCATAGAGCCTTGAAGATCATGCAGCAAATATCTACTGGACTTCCAAGGGGAACACTTGCTCAGTCAGATCAGTGCAAGGGGTGCACCCTGGGGAAGTATGTAAAGTCCACCTTTCATGAAAAGGAGAACCATGCTTCGGTAATCCTGGAGAGAATTCACACAGATGTGTGTGGACCATTCTCGGTTGCTTCAACAGTAAAACATAGGTATTATGTTATTTTTGTTGACGAATTTTCTCGTAAATGTTGGATATTCTTCATGTAGAACAAGGATCAAACATTCTTAAAGTTTTGTGAGTTTAAAGCATTTGTGGAGAAAGAGTCGGGGAAGCAAGTGAAGGCTCTAAGGAGCGATAATGGTGGAGAATACATCTCTAATTAATTCAAAGACTTCTTCAACAGAGAAGGAATTCAAAGAGAACTCATAGCGCCTCATAACCCACAACAAAATGGGGTCGCAGAGAGAAAGAACAGAACGATCGTGGGTGCAGCACGAGCAATGTTGCATGATCAGGGCCTACCAATGCATTTGTGGGCAGAAGCATGCAATATTGTGGTTTATGTGTAGAACCGTTTTCCTCATAGAGTACTTGGCATGAGTACACCTGAAGAATCTTTTACTGGTAATAAACCTAATGTTTCTCATTTTAAAAATTTTGGCTCATCTGTTTATGTGCATGTGACCAAGGATGCCAGGAAGAAGCTGGAACCGACTGCTGAAGTTGGGATATTTGTGGGGTACACAGAAACACCCCATAATTATTGTGTGTATTTTCCAAACAGTAAGATGACTGTTATGCGACGGGATATAAAATTCGATGAGGGGAAAGCCATGCGATTATCACTTGAGAGGGAGCTAGACTTGCATGCAGAAGAGGAGCTATTGGTTCCCAAGGATGAGTCTCAAGATGTGGATCAACCACATGAGGAGGTTCATGGAGTGGAGGAAACCACTCAAGCAGAGCCATCCATCAGAAATGGCAGAAAGTGCACCACGGAAGTTGACAGATTGAGACTAGATGTTGCACAGAATGTAGGATCCCCTACTTCACAACGCAGACAGAGACAGTCTCCTGATAAATTTGTTGGATACATGGATCTCATGAGCAAATGTATTGTGACTAAACCATATTCCTTTCAGGAAGCAGTGCAAGACCCCACTTGGGTTGATGCTATGGTAGAGGAGTATGACTCCATTGTCAAAAACAGTGTATGGGAAATTGTCCCAAGACCGATTGATAATTTAGTGGTAGGTTCAAGATGGATCTACAAGGTAAAGCAAGTTGCTGATGGGAGTGTGGAGAAACACAAGGCCAGTTTTGTGGCCCAGGGCTTCTCACAGATCAAGGGGATAGATTATGATGATACATTTGCACCTGTCACATGGTACTCTTCCATAAGATCCATCCTTGCACTCTCAGCACAAATGGGCTGGCGCTTTCATCATATGGATGTTAAAACTATGTTCCTCAATGGGATCATTGAGGAAGAAGTGTACATTGAACAACCAGAAGGTTTTGAGACCTTTGACAGAGAGTCACATATGTGCAGACTCAAGAGAGCATTGTATGGGCTGAAGCAAGCACCCCGTGCTTGGTACACTCGGATAGACAGCTATTTCACCGGATTGGGCTTCACCAAAAGTGAAGCAGATGCAAACCTATACCAAATTGTGGTGGAGGGTAAGATTTTAATCATTTTGCTTTATGTTGATGATTTAATATTGACTGGTGATGAGCAGTTGATACACTCATGCAAGGAGGACCTTGTAAAGGAGTTTGAGATGAAGGATTTGGGCCTTCTTCATTATTTCCTTGGATTGGAAATATGGCAGCGAGATGGTGAACTTTTCGTGTCTCAAGGAAAGTATGCAAGAGAGATACTGGATAAGTTTCACATGGAGGGATGCAAACCCATGGATACTCCTCTTCCAGGAAACTGGAGGAAAGAGGATGCTACTTCTGGAGAAGTAGTGGATTCTACTGTCTATTGACAGTTAGTGGGTTCGCTAATGTATTTAGTGAACACAAGATCAGACATTTTCTACGTGGTTAACTAGATAAGTCAAGTGATGGTTAAGCCTACCAAACTCTTTTGGAAGGCGAGTTAGCATGTCCTAAGATATCTGAAGGGCACATCTGAGTATGGATTATGGTACAAATAGATGGGTGAGGTGAAGTTGCATGGCTTCACGGATACAGATTGGGCAGGCAGCCCAACGGACAAAAAGAGAACATCAGGGGGGATCTTTAGTATCGTATCTACAGTCGTTTCTTGGTACAGCAGGAAACAGAGATCTATGGCACTTAGTTCAGCGGAAGCGGAATACATGGCACCGATTCAAGCTGCATGTGAGGCTATCTGGATGAGGAAGATCTTGGTTGGTTTGTTTGGTTCTCATTTATATCCGACAGTGATTTACTGTGATAATTAGAGTTGCATTAAACTCTCGATTAATCCTTTGTTTCATGACAGATATAAGCATATAGATATCTCGTATCATCATCTCAGAGATTGTGTGCAGTGGAAGATCATGTTACTTCAATACATTCCTACAGAAGATCAGGATGCGAACATTCTGACGAATGCGCTCACCAGGAGAAAATTCAAATATCATAGAGACAGGATTGGGGTGAAGGATAATCCCTTTCTTGTTGAGAGGGAGTGTTGAAAAGTCAACAAGAAACATGTGTCTAATTTATTTTTCCCTTAAAAAAATTGGATAATAAATATTAATCTATTATTTCATTCATAACTAAGTGAGTTGGATTTGTAACAGAATCATAAGTGTATTTAAGTGAGTTAACATCAGTTGTACTAGTTGTAACTAAACATGCACTAGTGAGAGTTCAGTTAATCAGTGAACTCACATGCAACTGAAGATTCACCACGGTTAACTACATGCATGTCAGATCCAGTGGAGACCCAGTTGAGATAACAGGTGAAAGGGACGGTTTGGCTATCAGTTGTGATTTGATCACACATGCAGTGGATATGCTTATGAGCATGTGCAAGCTAGGAAATTCATGTATGATTCAATCATTGTGAGAATTCGAATTGCAGAGACTGTGCAGAGGAGGCAGGCTATCTGGACACGAAAATTGGCACATGTATTTGATGATTTGTGTATGATAGTGTGAGACGATTGTATTGTACTGAGAGCTCTTGGATTAGAGTTTTGTATGATATTGTTTCATGATTCATGATATACATAATATATGATAGTGGGGTTTTTAGCTTTACTCTTTCCCAGTAAAACTTATGTGCTATGTGTTCTTGATATTTCACTTTGTGATTATGGTTGTGATTGTGGTTTAATTTTCCGCAAGAATAATAGTAGAAGTGATTTTGTATTTAACAATGGCGTAATTGTTATATCAAGAGAATTGCAAGAAATACATTAAGTGTATTGAAATTTCTACACTCTCGAGGTCCAAAATTATGAAACTTAATTAACGATAAGTAATATTAGCCGACGCATTAACAATGATTATATATTAATTAATCCATCGCCTAATGATAACTCGGATAAATTCAAATTTCGTCTGTGATTTTCTCAAGTATGAACCTCCAAAAAACCAATGACATTAAAAATGGATTTATGGCAATCATTCCAATAATATCTTGGGCCACCGCCTAAATCTTATTCATTAAGGGAATTAAATGCTTCGTCGGTAAAATATCAGTTAATCGATGCAATTAAATGAAAAGGGTCTTGGATTTTGAATTTCATTGTGCATTTTCACTGAGTAGTAAGTTTTCCAGCTGAAAGATTTTAGGCATTTCCTATGGTAGATAACAAAGTTCAAAAGCCTGATATCATGGCTCGACGAAAAGCACCTAGAACGACTAGAGAAACTTTGAGACAGAATGCAGATGTCCTCTCAAACACCTTGCCCAGGAGTATAGACACCGTTAAATCCTAGACACAAGTATTCAATATCCTACAGTATGAATTGGTAAATTGCCCATACGATTCCAGTGATAATGAGAAGGAGGACCTATCTACCAAATACAAAACGGTTGCCCAGACAGATTTACACAAGGTAGCGACGAGGCCAAGTCTCTCGCCTTACAATGATATGATCAGTTGGGCACTGGAGAATGTGGATATCCCAACCAGAACCATCATAAATTCACAAAAGGTCGCAGTTGGGTCTTTCCAGCCTAAACATCTACAAGTAATGTACAAATTGTCATCAATACCCAATTTCATTTACAACGTCAGTTTCCTAATCGAATTTAACAAGAAGGAATGTCACCAATATGGAAAAAACCTTCCTGACTTAATTAAAGATTGGCACTCTCGTCCTGAGAAGTTCATATCTGAATCTCATGGTGTATATGGAGTTGTTTCATTAGAACCTCACATAATGTATATCACAATGATGATGTGTAGACTCTACGGGAAACAGAACACAACCCATTTCTCTTTACCATGGGTTCCCATTATGCACACAGTAGCAGAGGGTTATTCTTTTGATTGGGCCAAGATATTGTGAGACAACTTGGTCAAAGAGATTACAGAGTATCAATCACTAAAACCCAAAGGGCAATCAGCCCCATTTTTTATGCCGGCTTATATCATGGACGTTGTTTGTTTTATGACGCATTTTCCTCTAATGGGCTGGAGTTGGACTCCAAATAATGTTGAACACATACATACTTATCATTCGAATCTTTGGGAGGACAAGGCAAAAGATTTATTTAATGAAATCTGCAACTGGGTAGTGGTGTCGATGCACACTTCTATATATGGATACCCACCTCCCAGAAATTTCGACAAGGTTGTGACTAATCTGGGAAAGATAGCAGACTGGTATATTGAGGATAATTTCTCCTATATTAGGTTTTCGGTTGTTTAGTTCCTCCACATGATCTTCCTCAATTTTTACCAGATCGAATGGTGTGCCACAAAGTAGCACATCAAACTGTGCTTGGGGTAATTAGTAAGGAATTGAAATCAGTAAAGAAGAAGGTATGGCCCTCTTTTCCCCTGTAGATTGGTACGTTTTCTCTACTGGATTTCGTCCATTCAAAAGTAGAGGACGCGGCCCTGGGATAAATCAATTTGGTCGACATTGAGTTAAAGCAGCATGATCCACATAGGATCAAAGGTAATCACATGGCCATCTACAATTTAAAAACATATGAGCATGAAGAGTCCCCTCAGGATGAAATGTTCAGAGGAGCAAGGTCCAATCAAGAGGTCCTGAGTCAAGTTTAATATCTGTCACCGAACAAAATTACCAAGTTTTATAACTTAAAAAGACATCAAAGGAATAGCCTCCCAAAGGTGTTTCAAGGAGAAAACCCAACGCCTCCAGCTACACAGCAGACGAATACCCAATATTTAGAGACAACGAGCTCCAGCAGACAAGGGAAATGAGAAGAATTGGAGAAGATTGAGGTGTTGAATCAAAAAGGAGACACCACGGAAACAAATGCTTCAGGTGATCAAGCTAAAGATCAGATAGAAATAATTGTTGACATGGTCCGGAAGCTATCGTCTACTGGGATAGGCAGTCCTATCCAGTTTATCACACCTCTACAATTCAGCAGAGGAAACCCGACTATCGAGGCAGTGTTCTTAGAGGATATTACACCCATATCGATTGAAGAGATACCTCCTTCTGATTTCTTTTTCAGCAGGAAAATAAAGGTTGTAGTAAAAAGAGAAATGAACCAGAAAGAAGGTGCAACTGTCAAAAGACACAGGGTGTTATTGGATGGACAAGCCCTGGAAGAAGAGGACTTTGCTACAATGGTGGAAGGCTCCTTAAGAGTTTTTGCAATGGCCAATCAATTTTCAGTTGAGAACCTAAAGGAACGAATAAAGAAGAAGGATCTTATGATAAGTCAGTTGCAGAATCAAATAAGGATTGTAGAAAAGAATGTTAGGAGAGAAGTCAACAAAGGTATTGAACAAGCTAGAGCTAATGATAGACAAGAAATTTAGCAGCTCAAATCCAGTCTCAACGAGATACACAAAAATGTACAGGCAAGTAAAGGGCGGGCCATTTAGAAAAGTGAAATGGTGAAGCAATTACAAGCCAAGGTGAATTTGACTGAGAACATGGTTATAGATGTAACTGTTTTCTAAGCACAAGCATTGGAGGTATGTAGGAAAATGGAATCAGTGCAACGAAGCCTTTTTGACAAGGTGGAAATTATCCAAAATCATTTTCAGGTGTTGAACCAATCATTGGATAACATTTGTTTTAGGGAGAGAGAGGTTATTGCCGCTTGAACCAATTTTCAGGAAGTGGTTGTGTCATCGGCAAGAGAAGAAATGTCTATGGTTCCCAGGTTGTCTGTTTCGGAGCAGGTCAGAGGTGACATAATATTGAAGACTTGGGAGGCCAACATAACCGAAAGTAAAAGAATAGCTAAGGAAATGAAAGAGTCTTGTGAAGAATATTTTCACTCACTAAATAAACAATCATTAGGCCTTGGAAAAGGTGATCACTCTGAAGTATTGGGACAAGTTGACATAGCAAATCATCAACTTGATATCAAAACAAGCTTAGAGGAAGCTTAGGCTAAAATCTCGCAGGTAAAACAAGTTGATATCGCTCAGATAAATAGATGGCTGGTGAAACCTAATTTGCAACTACAGTCAATGACTTCAGAAGACAAAAGAATGGAAGACATATTTCCTCAATTAGAAAATAAATTGTATATTTTTTAGGCAAATGATGTGACTGAACCCTCCAAACTAGTAGTACAATTTGTAAGCAGGTGTGTCGAATGTATCAAGTGAGGAAAAGCCAACACCTCCAAGAACCAAGGAGATAACCTGTACACATCATATGTACAGGTCATTATTAGAGACTATATGTGTCTGAACTGGAGAACAAGAAAGGAAAACACATCTACCAACATGAGGAAGAGACAAAAGAGAAGCAAGTGAAGCGTTCCAAATTTCTCATTTTGTAACTGTTACTATTTAGAAATAAAGAGAATTCCAACCGCTTAGGGTTGAGAATATTTTGTATAAATACACATTCGGAAGAATGAACAAAGGCTACTTCTTGTTGTATTGTAACTAAGAAAACTCATCCTTTGTGAGTATTAATACAAGTGCAGACAAGGATTCAAAATTTTGCGTTGTTTGAGTTGTTTATTTTTCTTGTATTCCATACTTCTAGTTTTGTTTATGTTACTCCTTGATAAGAGAATGGTTACAATTTAGTACAACATCTACTATGATTACATTTCATCTAGTTATTTGATAAACAAGTAGTTTTTCCTCTGTATTTGCTATTATCAAATACAAGACCTGCAAGTTATTTGGATTACTATATTATATATCATTTCAGGAGTGCATCCCATTTTTATTCTACTATGAACAAGGTAAGATTCTTTTGTCATTGATGCCTTAACTTGTTTAATAGTTTTGTAATTTTCTCCCTCACCACTCAATTTGATAAATTGACCCAAATGACGAAACATGGCCTCTGTTATGTTCGGTTATTAATTTCATTTAAGGATTTACTTCTTACATAACTAACAGAAGAAAAATCACTTTTAAGCAAACTTTCCTTAATTCATGATTCCTGACATTATGATTTGAGCCTTAAGTTTAATCTCAGGAACAACATGGTCAACGATGGTACCTAACATATCGAGAACAGTAGACTAGTGCTCGGCCTCACAATTATTCACCGCTGCATGAATCTGATGGGCCTTGCCCAGATCTCCTACAGTAGTTTGTCCGTCTAATCTGGATGCTCTGTCCCTCTCAACTAGGTAGTCATGCTGGTAATGTGGCTCTCCACATGTCCAACACCCGGTCTTCGGTCCAGTACTCCTGGTCCCCAAAGTAGAAGTTGATGGCCCACCAACCTGTAACTCCAATCTGTTATGTTGAACAGGCTTGAACTGTTGTTTTTGCGGTTGAAGTTGTTGTTGGTGTTGTGGTCCTCTGTAGGGAGTCTGTTGCTAAGGCATCAATCATCATGATTTCATGAACATGGAACCTCTCGGAGTGCCTCGATACCTCGATGGATGTCTTACTAGTGTCTGATGTTGTTCTGCATGAGATGTTGCCTATCTCGTCGGTCTCGTCGGAGTCCTTCTCTGACCCCCACTGATCAACTCTTCCTCGATGATGAGGGCCTTCTAGACAGCATCGTGCAACGTCTGAGGCATTAAAATCCTCACTTTCACACGAATGTTTACATTAAGGCCAAACATAAACTTGTTGACCTTAATCTTCCTGGTATTTAGATGTGGAGCATACCGAAGCAACTCCATGAAATGGGCCTCATACTCAGGCACCGTATGATCGCCCTATCGTAAGGTGTTGAACTCATCGAGTTGATGCTCAATGAATTTCTCAAAATGATACCTCTCCCGGAACCGCTCCTCGAACAGTTCCCATGACAGGTCTTCGACGACCATGGTCAGTTGTGGCAGGAGTGTCTTCCACCATAGAAGAGTGCTCCCATTTAGCTAAAATACCACCATGCGAAACTTCATGTTGGAGGTATAGTCGCAAAGTGAAAATCACATCACCATATTATCCAACCATGCCTCGGCGGCTGCGTCATCCATGGCACCAAAGAACTCGAGAAACTTGACCTTATCAAGTTCTCGGTGAATGCTACCAGTACCGGCTGGGGTGCATGGTGGACCCTTAGGGGGTGTCGGCACCATGGCCTCATCTCTCTCTAGATAGCTAATCAGGGCTTCTGACATCCTCTGAAAGGACCTCATCAACCCAACCACATCCCCCATAGCTATATGTTCATTTATGATGACTTGTTCTTCTCCTTTTGGGTTATACCTATTAGAATATATAAGAATGTGTGCTCGTTTTACCATTGACGAAACCCTAGTCACCCAACCATAGGCTAAAGCCACCCTCCGAGCACCTTAAACTTGACTAAGAATTACTCCGGAAGCAAACCCTAGGCTAGATAGCCAAACAAGGTGTAGTTCATCTTCCTCCAAGGATAGTGCACCAACAATAGCTGATCAGATAGTCCAAACCCTAGCCAAGAGACAGTCCAAGCCAATACTGAAAACTAGTTGTTGTTGCAGCTGCACTTGCAACCCTCCTCCACATGTGCACACCAAACTGGGAACTGCAGTGTGCACCAACTGGGAACTGCAATTCTGAGATGATGTCAAATGAGAATCGGTGCCCTGTATTTATAGTGGTTCTGCCAGATTTGTTGGGGTCGACTTCTCCTTCTGGATATGTGTCGATTAAGTATATTATTATTATTATTGGTTGACTTCTTCTTTTGGAGGCTAATAACCTAATATTAATTATCTTCTTGAGCCAACAAGACTTCTAGGGTTATTAGCCAACTCATTAGGGTTTTCTCTTGCCTTATGGAGTCTTCTATTCTCATCAGGTTCACACATGGAGGTAAATACCTCCCGCAACTACCATAATATTAACAATACCCCTCTAGCATGGATGATACTGGAGGCATCGCACCTCCTCCCCTAGCACCACGTTGCATGCCTCTGTGGCATCCTCTAACCATGAATACATGCACGATTACAATTAAAAATAATTAGTGAAAAATTATAATCAAGTGTTTATTCAGTGGAAGGCATAATGATCCTAAGTCGCAGGTTTGAACCCACTCTGATACCATATGTAATGGCTCCAGTGTTACGACAACAAGCCTCATATAACAGACAAAAAAAAAAAAAATTGCATTAGAAAATACACATCACACTTAATTAGAAACATCATTGACACATCAATCACATAAATTAACGAAGAAATAATAATGCATTAATGATCAAATATGATACAATTTTGACACATCATCCGCATGAACCATGACATGCATATCGATGTATTAACACATTAATTAACATCATCCCACATCATTGCATTCTACAATTAATATCGACACATAACAGTAAAAGTCTTAAACATTCAACACTTCGCATAAGGACCATCATCAAATAATACCAAGAAAACATAAGATAACATAACGAATCATAAGGATCATAAGGATAATCACAAGAATCACATAATATATGACCCGCCCAACCTACCCTACAAGGTTAGGACCTCCAGGACACATAAGAAATGCTCAATCTCAGGTTGCAATCGATTTTAACCATTTAAGGTCTTAAGGCTGGCAACTATTCTGAGGAACAAGGAGGTGTATACATCCCACTAATACAATCAATCCAAGCAACTAGCTAATCTACAGCATCCACAATCATCCATTTCATTAGTCCATCACTCCTAATATCATTAACCAGGACGCATGGGTAACCATCATTGTATCAATCATACATCAATATTTAAATAATCGTTGCACGAGAGAGTAAACAATTTCAAAACATTCACAAGCCAACTTAATAAATGCATGAGAGAAAGCTAGTTACTAATCAGTCATGCCGAAACGTAAATTAAGGTGCAGTGCGGTCAACACAATTCGACATTCATTCCATGGTGCACGAGAAATATAATATCTAAACAATCATTCTTTACAATAAATTTTTCATGGCGGAAGAAGTAAATAACCAACAACCATTCGTTACATTGACTTTTCATTGCGTGCAAGAAGAAAAATCTAAACATTATGCAATACCTCATTCAATACCTTAAATTTTCATGCATGCAAAAAATACACTAAGTTTAAAACCATCATTCAAGAATAAACTAAATAGATTAAATAACTAAACATCTAAAACCATCATTCAATACATTAAATTTTCATGCGTGCAAGAAATAAACTAAATCTAAGCGAACATGCATCCACGTCATCTAGTGCGCAAGAGTACCCAAGCCTTTTTATTCCAAGTCCCAAAAGAAATCTAATCTCGTAATTAATCTTACTTTACAATGATTACAAGGCGCTAAGGAAATCTCTCCCCCACGCCCCTCTCTACCTCCTCTCTCTCTAACCC
>ML857697.1:0-26803 GCA_009831015.1 Picea engelmannii
AATACTTGGTGCCAAAGGCTCACCAACCTATATATACATTTACATTTACAATTGGTACCAATGGCTCACTAGTCTATATGTACAACTACAAATGGTTTCAGATTAGGGACATTACAAGTGATATAACCTAAGCCTTAGAACCTTTGATTATTAATCTCTATTATTATTATTCCATTTTTTATTTATCCTAATCTTTTGGATTAGTTACATGAAGAAGGTACATGGGATTTGGATATAAAAAGGTGAATTGTGGGATTCTCATGAAGCATGTGGAAAGTGCTTGACATGCATATATAATCTTCAAAATTTGTACCTACAGGGGGATTCAAACTATCATTCAGTTGGAAAATTTGGGAGAGTCGTGTCTGAGTGAATTGTTAGTTCCTTGTTGTAATCCAATTATGCCAATCTATAGCCATGAATTATGAAGGAACTATGATTGTGTGTAAGAGTAATTTCTAATATTGAGAGAAATTAAACTATAGTTGAGAGTCCTTGGACTCCCAATAGTGATATTTCATGGCCATTATGTGTTGGAGCCCTGGAAAGAAGTGGGATAGCTTGAGGAACTGCTTAGTAGAGAAGGGAATCATTTGTACTTGAGCTATGCTCTATTTGATGTTTCCCCCTCGAAGAGGCAAGTGAATAGTGTTTTTCATAAGTAATCATATTTTGGTCCATATTGTTATTGTGACCATTGTTTTGTTTCATTCTACTAAATACTTTGATAATATTTGTGCTCTAGTTCTACATATTAATATTTGATATCTTACAAGTGGTATCAGAGAGTTTTCCTTGAAAAAATTTTAGAATACTTTTTTAGGTTAGAAACTTGTTCCGGTGTCTATAAAGAACAATGATATATCGTTAAGTGGGTAAAATTGATGATGGGGAAGAATACAATAAGGAACTATGCATGGTTTCACCTTGTTGGAAACCCTTGTACCTTTTGTTGGTAACCCTTCGAGTAATACCGCATTAGAAAACACATGTACACATAATTTCACTTCCACGTACCCTCGGGTATATCATAAGTCCTATAGGTAACCTAAAACCAATTGTAGTTCAACCATTTGATCACTTGAATTCTATAGTGGCACTGGGAAAAACACTTAGGAAGAATACTCTTACATACTTGGGTAATCGAGTAGTATGACTAAGGGTGTGATTAACCCTCCTTAGTTAGATCCCTGAGATATTGAGTTGAGTTCTTATGTTGGACCCCAAAAATATATAATATGGCTATAGCACAAGACATTCCCTTGTATTCGGGAATCCTAAAACCCTACCCCTTGTGTCCAAAATAGAAAAAGTATTAAAAATATTCACATCCAGTTTTGGGAAACCCTACTTCTTGCATCTAGGATGTCAGATTCCTACACAATCTTCAATATTAATAGTTTGGTAATTATGTCACTATAGTATTATTCAGACAAGAGTGTAACTCCGTAGGAGGTAAAAAAAACACCTTATTTGGGACCTATCTGATTAGATTCCTTTCTTCGCATTGATCGCAATGGTAATCAACACCCTTATTTGGGACCTATCTCATTAGATTCATTTCTTTGCACCGATTGTTGTGGTACCCCTCTTCCATAAACCTCTTTTTTGTGTAGTCCCACCCTCCTTATCCTACACCCTTATTTGGGACATATCTCAATAGATTCCTCTCTTCGCATTGATCGTAGTGGTACCCCTCTTCCATAAGCATCTTTTTTTGTGTGGACCCACCCGCCCTCTGCAATACCCTTATTCGGAACCTATCCCCATAGATTCATCACGTTGCATTTATCATAGTGGTGTCCCTCTTTCATAAGACCCTTTTTTTGGATCCACCCACCCACCCTCTTACTACTTCCCTATCTCAAATGGAAACGTGCAACCAAGAATTTGACAACAAATTACATCTTCCCTAGACGACTCCTTTTTGAACCTTCAGAAAGACTTCACAATAACTATTGATAGTTTGGCTCAAGTTACTTCCAACATTGTTGTTGTTCCTAAGGTATGCACCTGACTGCTAAAGGGAAAAGCTAGGCCACCTATCAGTTTGGAATGATTATTCCTTAATACGTTGGTTTTGTTGGTAAGCTTAAAGGCGGGTTTTCAAAGATGGTGCTCTGGTAGGGCAGGACACACAGTGTAAAAGTAGGTTCTCATTTTCTAATGGCATGGGTATTAAATGAAAATTGAGGGTATGAAAAGAAACACACAGAAAACAACAACAAGCAATGCAATGAACCCCTTGTTGTGCGGAAAATAAGACTAAAGATAATATCTCAAGACCTAGACAAATATCTAGATGCAAATCATTCAACGGGTTGCAAAATAATGGATCTTTCATTGAACAATAGTTGTATAACAGGTTGCATAATCAACAAGAGATAAACTAAAACAATAGCTTAAAGAATAAGGAAATGTACATCGCACACATCACAAAATTTGCATTCAAGATAAGAATCAACACATAAGGATTTGAGTAAGAAAACACAATTGTCATCAACATATATTCACCAAGTAGAAAAATTTAAAATTAACCGAGCTGGTCCAATTCTTTTGTTGCATCTACTTTCCTTCCGAAAACTTCCAACCCCTAAAACATACAAAGACTACATATTTAACAAAGTTATAGAGGTTCTCGTCCATCTCGGACTAAGACCTAACTCTAGATAACTGATTGTAGAACACATTATTAATTCAACTAAAACATTGCATGGAGTACATCAATGTGCGCTTCACACTTAATTTAACCAAGAGAGTGGTTCTTATCACACACAGAAGACCACTTATTAATTTAATCTAAAATAAATCTGGAATTGATTAACTAAATTTTTTTATTGTCTCTAAGATAGAAAGGATGCATGAGTTGGATAAACTTGAATTGGTAGAAAAAGACTTGGAGTGGCATAAGTAAGTGACGTGTCGAGCATTGGCATGCGCACAAGATGTTTGGGGCCTTTGGAGATGACTCACTGCATGAGCATATTTTCACGTTATATGCCTCTCCTCTGAACTTTCGACAGCTAAATGCAACGTGTTGCTAGCCCTACTAACTACCATGTAATACCCCAAGGCCAAGCCCCTGCTGAATTGTAATTATGTTTATAGGTTGGTGAGTTGAGTAGTTATAAGCTGAGAGACTTATATGTTTATTAGGCTGGTGAGCCAAATGCCAAGGCCAATGAGCTTGATTTTGTATATGTAAGTACTCACATCATTAATAAAATTACATTGTTGCATGTAGACTGACCACGAAGAAGATTTATGGGGGACTAAGCTCCACTAGGTAGGGTAAGGGAGGGGGGATAAGTGTCTAGGCCTAGGGGATAAGCTAGAAGGGCTTACCTCTAAGGGAATAATATTTTATTATTATTTCCCAAAGGCTATGGTTGACTTAAGACGTGTTGTCCTACGTTCCTAGGGAAAAGGGAACAAGTGCTAAGTGGAACTCATGCGGCTTTAGGAAGACATGTGTCAACCTAGGTGCATGTATTTTATAGCTGAGGAAGCCAGTTCGTTGGGGGTTCACTTCCCATTCGGGCATTGCTTCCCATCCTTGCGTCTGGACTAGTTTCGAGTTTCCTCATGACCCTTACATTTCTCTGGAGGTCTGTCACCTTCCCAATTGACCAGGGATTCACGCATTGAACCAGTTTTCCATCATCATCACCTCTGTACCTACTACACACCTTTGGAATCCTGCAGCCATACTTGAGTTGTTCTGTGTGTCTCCATTGAAGTTGGACATTTGTATTCGCGTGAGCCATGTTGTGTCTTAGCGTTAGACTGTTTCCATTTTTGGTGTCCATAACCATCTCCTGTTGCTTTCGTCACCCATATATTAGTTGAATGTTGTTGCAGTATTGATTAGGGGCTGAATTGAAGAAGCAGGTTTTTAGGCTTGTGAGCAACTCTCTCAGGTGAGAGAGTTTGTTGGGAAGTGATTTCTCCTAGAAGGGAGTCCCGTAGCAGCTACAGTACTCTGAGACTTCTTGTCCAGCCTATTGCTGAAGCCCAAGGTAAGGGAGTTGTACTAGCTGATGGACTTCTATTAGTGAAGGTATACCCTCCTTGGGTGGAGGAGGCGTGTGGGGAATGAGGGTCTCTGGGTGGTGGGCGTAAGTGGCTCCTGGGATAAAAGATCATTCTTGTTGGTTTGTGCAACTTGCTTGTTTTCCTTTCCAATCCTAGAATTCCCTTGCCTGGTGGAGTTTAGTCCTAGCTCGAGGGTGACCCACTATTGAGTGTGATGAGAAGTGTGGTCTAAGGCTGGGAGGTTCGTGGAAGGTCTGCATGAAGTTGGTGGTTTTACTCCAGTTAAAAGATAATTATCATTTCCATGCTTAATTATGTATGTTATGCATATCTGTGTTTCTTGAAATGTATCATGTGTTCTGTTACATGTGGACTTATTGTCAATTCCATTTGAATCTGTATGGTAGCAGTAACTCTGTGTTAATTGTTTTAAGATTCATTAAAATTCATTTCATATATGTGTGTGTGTGTGTGTATGTTCCGAGAAGTGGCGTTGCCCGACCTGTTGGTGGCTGGGGATGTTACAATTTGGTATCATATCTAAGTGAAGTCTGTGAGTAGTGGTGTTGCCCAACCTGTTGGTGGTTGGGGACGTTACAATTTGGTATCAGAGCCATGGTTTCAACACTGAGCATGGATGGGCCATGTTAGTGGTTAACAAGACAAATATTTTAGACTGAATTGTTGTCGAAAGGGACAAAATTTGAGGTTCAGTGCATCTATGGGTGCAAGGAGTGCGTCAATAGAGTCTTTCACTCAAAACGCTCGGGAGAAATAGCTTGAATTTTCTCATAAATGGGGCATGAAGATCTGTTGCAAGGAGTGCACATATATGAAAGTCAAATGAGTGTCGAAGCAACTCTCTAAGGAGAAAGGGGTTTGAGAAATGAAGCTTAGGAGAGATAGCAGAAATAAATATTCAAAGGGGGAGAAACTCTCAAGGTTTAACGAGTTAACGGCTAGGATTTCTTCACGAGGAAACAGAGTCTCCCAAATCGTCAGATATGGAAAAGTTGTGAGGCAGTTAGCCACTAGATCCTTTGGAAATCCATGGAGTAACAGAGTCTGTCTCTGTCGTCTATCCGAGAGAGAGGATACGTGGTGAAAATCCGTGGACTTCGGGTGAAATTGTTCGGGAGAATTAGTGTGTGTTGAGATGAGAACTTCTGAAGATCGAAGCTCTAAAGCCCCAAAGAGATGAAGTGGTGAGTCATGATGATGTCACCTGGAGGTGACGTGGACCTCTCTTATACTTGCCACATGCCCCCACCTGGAATGTTGCTAGCTGTACTATGTGGGCCCATAGGTTACATAACATAGTTAAAGGTTGGTGGACCCACACTGGCGTTGATAACGATACATCAAGATCAACGGCTAGGAGGCATTGCGGGGACCCAAGTTGCACAGGAGTTAATTCTCCAATGTGGTCCCACAATCCAAACCACGGTTTCACCGAGGGGTTACATGTCAACGTAAAAATAATTGCGGGATGAAAGACGGGTTACTCCAAATGGCGGATGCATGCCCCCGCAATTTGAAAAGCGTTAAGTGATATGACTATTCGGTATCTTAGTCCAAGAACGAAAGTCATGGGTCCCAGTGGATGCATGCCGCTAGTTGTGAAGTCTGGAGACTTGACACTGCGGAAGGATGGTTCATAAGGAATGAAAGGAAGAACCTTCCGAAGTTTCGTAACACCAAAGTGACATGACATAATGATTTCACCAAAGGTGACATGGAAGTGTTCGGAGATTAATGGTTCGGGGTGTTGGGGAGGTGCGGATGTGAAATCATTCAAAGTCCCAAAGCTCTGAAGTCTTGGAAATCGGATGCCTGAGGTTCCATAGTGAGTGTCAGCCGTTGGATGTTGGGTGGACGTGAACGGTTTATCCACCCTACTTCGTGAGTTTGGTAATCTGAAACTCCGAGGGGATTGTTGTGATGTGCTTTGAAAACTTCTGAAGCTGGAGGCCCGAAGTCCCGAATAAGCACCTATCGACCTAGTTCTTGGCCACAGCCCATGGTCGCATGGGTTGGGTGCTAAGAGAAAGGGACTAGTGCTCGAAAATTATTGCAGAACATAGCAGAGCTCAGAAAGAAAATGGAATATGAAATTTTTCTTTGAATCATATTGGTTTATGAATACTGTGGAATTGTTAAGGACTGATGGCCTGATAAATTTCAGTTGACTGCACATTGTGTTTGCAGAGTTAACGATTTTCAGAATCGAACTAAATTTCCACAGAGTTAAGAGAATGGAGGAGGCACAGAATGCTTTCAGTTCAGAGAATGAAGCTAAAGGAATGGATGTCGATTTGGGGGTTGAAGGATCAAACTCCAATGATCATGGAGAAGAGATAGATAAGGAAGGAGACATGATGAAAATCATTAAAAGATTGCAGAAAGATGCCTAGACTCACTGAGCAGATAACAAAAAGCTCATGAAAGCCAGGGATCAACAAGGAGAATTCAACTTAAAGGTTATACAGAGCTTGGAAAGAATCGAAAATAATTTGGATAAGGAGAGTGGCTCAAGAAAAACAGGGAGTCGCAAGACCCCTGAGAAGAAAGGAAGATCAAGAAGTGTTACCAGGCATCATCGTCACTCCCTGAAACATTCCAATAAGACGACACATAGTAATTCAAGCCCATCTCCTACCAGAAAGCATAGCCCATCTCCTACCAGAAAGCATATGAGATATGGAGTGGATGAACTGAAGGGAGAAATGAACAAGATTAAGCCTCCTACTTTTGATGGAGAACACAAGAAAGATGAAGATGTTGAGACATGGTTATTGGGCATGAGGAAATATTTCCAACTGCAGAACTATTCTTCTCATGCAGAGGAAAGAATTTCCATATACCAACTTAAAGGAAAGGAATCCATATGGTGGGAGCATATTGTGCAAGTACAACACATCAAAGAGAAGAATGTTACATGGAGGGAATTCAAGAGGCATTTTGAAAATAAGTACTTAACTAAGAGGTATTATGACAAGAAAATGAAAGAGTTCTTCGAACTCAAGTTGGGAAGTATGTCCATTGATGAGTATGAAAGAATGTTTTTGGAGTTGTTGAAATATTTTCCCTTCATCATGGGTGAGACAATTAAGATTCAAAGGTATCTGAGCGGGGTGTCATCTTCCATCAGTGACAAGATCTAGTATGATGACCCAAAAACTATGGAAGAAACTATAAGGAGAGAAACATGCTTATATGATCAGCAAAAAGAAAATCCTACTTTCCAAAAATCTTGGGAAGACAAGAAGAAGTTTAAGAGGGAGCAGAGGAAAAAGGGAAACAAACCACCATTTTTTAGGAACAACCCTCAAGGACAACCAGGTTTTAGAGAGCCCAGGAAGGCTGAAGTAGGTGGGAAAATGCCAAGACAACCACCTATGGAATGTTGGGGTTGTAAAGGAAATCATAGGTACAAAGATTGCCCCCACATAAATGACAAAGTGAGGGTTGTCCACAATGTTCAACCAGTAGAAACAGTGGAGGAAATGGGCAGAAGTGTACCTAGGATCTACGCAGCCCTGGACAACAAGCAAGCATAATATCAGTCACATATGATTGAAGTGGAAGGTATGATCAACAACCAACCCATTATTATTTTAATTGATTCAGGAGCTAGTCATAGTTACATAGATCCTATAATGGTGGAAAGTTTACATTTTCCAAGAAGAAAGCATGGAAAATATTGGTTAGTACAACTGGATACAAGAGCCAAGAGAAGGGTTGTTGAGTTGGTTAAGTCTTGTCTAGTGGACATGAATGGACTGAGCACAAGGGTTGAATTGAACATCTTACCTTTGGGTTCCTATGACTATCTAATTGGGATGGATTGGTTGTACCAACACCATGCCATCTTATATTTTCGTAACAAGGCATTCACTTGCCTAGATGAGGAAGGAAACCCAAGGAAAGTCCAAGGAATTCCTAGAGTAGTTGTTATCAGAGAAATCTCAGCAATGCAACTGAAGAAGTGCTACAAGAAAGGTTGTCAATTATTTGCAGCTCATATGGAAGAAGCACCTAAGGATAAGGTGTCAAATATTAAATACCATGCAATATTAAAAGATTTTGAAGATGTATTCAAGGAGGTACCAGGACTACCCCCGAAGAGAGATATTGACTTCTCTATAAACCTGATGCCTGGAGAAACTCCAGTGTCAAAAACTCCTTACAGAATGAGTACACCAGAGATGAAAGAATTGCAATTACAGTTTGAAGAACTTCTGAAGAATGGGTATATACGTCCAAGTGTGTCACCTTGGATTGCCTCAGTCTTGTTCATGAAAAAGAAAGATGGGACATTGATAGTGTGCATCGATTTCAGACAGTTGAACAAGGTGAATATTAAGAACAATTATCCTTTGACAAGGACCGATGATCTCTTTGATCAATTGAAGGATGCCAATATATTTTCAAAAATAGATCTCAAGGCAGGGTACCATCATGTAAGGATAAAAGATGAAGACATCGACAAGACCGTCTTCAGAAAAAGGTATGTTCATTATGAATTCACAATGGTACCATTTGGGTTATCAAATGCACCCGTTGTTTTCATGTGCCTAATGAATGGTGTATTCAGAGAATATCTAGACAAGTTTGTCATAGTATTTTTGGATGGCATCTTGGTGTATTCCAAGTCGGAGGAAGAGCATGAACATCATCTGAAGATGGTGTTGCGGGTGCTAAGAGAGCACTGGCTATATGCCAAATTGAGAAAGTGATCATTTTATCAAAAGAAGATCCATTACTTGGGACATATCATTTCAAAGGATGGGATAGTTGTGGATCCTGAGAAGATAGAATCCATCAGAGAATGGTCAACATGAAAGAATGTGATAGAAGTCAGATCCTGTATGGGTCTAGCTAGCTATTACAGAAGGTTCATTGCATTATTTTCAAGGATAGCTCACCCCATAACTTCCTTTCAAAGGAAGGAGAAGAAATTTCAATGGACAAAAGAATGTGAGAAGTTTCCAACAATTGAAGTAGTTGTTAACTAGTGCTCCGATCCTGAGGATTGCAAACCCGAATGAAGATTTTGTAGTGTGTACAGACGCATGCAAAGAAGGACTGGGAGGAGTCCTCAGTCAGAATGGGTTTGTAATATGTTATGATTCTAGGAAATTGAAGGATCATGAAAAGAACTATGCAACTCATTATTTGGAGTTGGCAGCCATATTGCACGCTCTAAGGAAATGGAGGCACTACCTCATGGGAAGGAGGTTCGAACTGAGGATAGACCATAACGGTCTGAAGTATTTGTTTGATCAACCAACCTTGAATTCTAGGCATAGTAGATGGTTGGAATTCCTTTGTGAGTACGACTTTGATATCAAGCATATCAAAGGAAAGGAGAACAAAGTGGTTGATGCACTCAATAGAAGAGTGCATGAACTACATGCTACAACCATTAGCATGTATCAAAATGATATTAAAGGCATAATTTCAGAAGCTGCAAATGCAGATTTGCAGTACCTGGAATTGGTGGCAAAGCTACAACAAGGTAAGATGCTATAGAAAGTGGAAGATTATAAATTGGAAGCTGATGGAACACTCTTGTACAAAAACAAAATTTATGTACCTAATTCCCAAGAGTTGAGAATTATGATCTTGAAAGAAATGCATAATGTGCCTTAGGCTGGGCACCCTGAATATCAGAAAACAATGGCAGCAGTCAAGAGCCATTACTTTTTCCCATGCATGAAGAAGGAAATTGCAAAATAAATCACCAGATGTATGGAGTGTAAGAAGGTTAAAGATAAACATAGGCACCCTACAGGGTTTCTACAACCTTTACCCATTCCTGAGTGGAAGTGGGAAGTGGTGACAATGGATTTCATCACAGGATTGCCCAAAACCGACAAGCAACATGATTCCATCATGGTGGTGGTGGATAAGCTTACGAAAGATGCCCATTTTATTCCATTGAAGACTACTCACAAGGAAACTAATGTTGCTGATATCTATATGAAGGAACTAGCACGATTGCATAGTATTCCCAAGACAATTGTGTCTGACAAAGACCCAAAATTCACCTCAAAATTCTGGAAAGGGTTATTTAAAGGGTTCGGAACGAATCTAAACTTCAACATAGCCTATTAGCCTGAGTCAGATGGACAAACAAAAAGAGTAAGCCAAGTGATAGAAGATATGTTAAGGATGTATGTGATGGAAAAACCATCTAAATGGGAAGATTATCTACACTTGGTAGAATTTGCCTACAACAATGGGTATCAAGCATCACTGAAGATGAGCCCGTTTGAAGCACTTTATGGAAGAAAGTGAAACACCCCAGTAAGCTGGGATAACCCAACTGATAGGGAAATGGTTGGGCCAAAGTTTCTTAAGGAAATAGAAGAAAAAATGATGAAGATTTAGAAGAATTTGAAGGTTTCCCAAGACAGGCAGAAAAGTTATGTTGATAAGAACAAGACCCACAGGGAGTTTAAAGTGGGTGATCATGTTTTCTTGAAAGTGAAAGCCAACAAAATTTCCTTGAAGTTGGGAAATTGTTCCAAGTTGGCAGCCAGATATTGTGGGCCATTTGAAATCCTAGAAAGGATTGGACCAGTTTCTTATATGCTTGCATTGCCTGCATCCATGACTATACATAATGTGTTTTATGTTTCATTGCTTAAGAAATATATACCTAATCCTAATCATGTGATTGATTGGAATGTGATTTAGGTGGAGCAAGAAGGCATCTTGCAGGTGCATCTGGTGCGTATACTGAACCGAAAAAGCAAGTAGCTCCGAAATTGATCCATAGGGATTTAAAAGTCCAGTGGACCTGGTACGATCCTAAGGACGCAACATGGGAGCATGAAGATGTTATGCAGGTAGAGTACCCGTGTCTTTTTGAAGATTTTGGAAATCTTTTTGTTGTTGTGTAAATAAGTTGCATTGAGGACAGTGAAAAAATAAGGGGAGGGGATTGTAATACCCCAAGATCGAGCCCCTGTTGGATTTAATTATGTTTATAGGCTAGTGAGCCGAGTGGTTATAAGTTGAGAGACTTATGTGTTTATTAGGCTGGTGAGACAAATGTTGAGGGAAATGAGCCTAATTTTGTATATGTAAGTACTCGCATCATTAATAAAATTACACTGCTACATGTAGACCGACCACGAAGAAGAGTTATGGGGGAATAAGCTCCACTAGGTAGGGTAAGGGAGGGGGGCTAAGTGTCTAGGCCTAGGTTATAAGCTAGAAGGGCTTACCTCTAAGGGAATAATATTTTATTATTATTTCCCAAAGGCTATGGTTGACTTAAGCCGTGTTGTCCTAAGTTCCTGGGAAAAAGGGAAAAAGTGTTAGTTGGAACTCATGTGGCTTCAGAAAGATATGTGTCAATCAGGGTGCATGCAGTTTATATCTGAGGAAGCCAGTTCATTGGGGGTTCACTTCCCATTTGGGCGTTTCTTCCCATCCTTGCATCTGGACCAGTTTCGAGTTTCCTCACGACCCTTACATTTCTATGGAGGTCTGTCACCTTCTCGATTGACCAGGGATTCATGCATTGAACCAATTCTCCATCATCATTGCCTTTGTACCTAGTACACACCTTTGGAATCTTGCAGTCGTACTTGAGTTGTTATGTGTGTCTCCGGTGAAGCCGAATGCATTTGTATTTGCGTGAGCTATGTTGTGTCTTAACGTTAGGTTGTTGCCATTTTCGATGTCCATAACCATTTCCTATTGTTTTCGTCACCTACATGTTAGTTGAATGTTGTTGCAGTATTGTTTAGGAGATGAATTGAAGAAGCAGGTTGTCAGTCCTGTGAGCAACTCTCCTAGGTGAGAGAGTTTGTTGGGAAGTGAGTTATCCTAGAAGGGAGTATCGTAGTAGCTACAGTACTCTGAGACTTCTGGTCTAGCCTGTTGTTGAATCCCAAGGTAAGGGAGGTGTACTAGCCGATGGACTTGTATTAGTGAAGGTGTACCTTCTTGGGGTGGACCAGGCCTGTGGGGAATGAGGGTCTGTGGGTTGTGGGCGTAAGTGGCTCCTGGGATTAAATATCCTTCATGTTGTTGTGCAACTTCCTTGTTGTCCTTGCCAAGTCTAGAATTCCCTTTTCCGGTGGAGTTTAGTCCAAGCTCGGGGGTGACCCACTGCTAAGCATGATGAGAAGTGTGGTTTAAGGTTGGGAGGTTCGTGGAAGGTCTGTACATAGTTGGTGGTTTTACTCCAGTTAAAAGATAAGTATCATTTTCATGCTTAATTATGTATGTTATGCATGTTTGTGTTTCTTGAAATGTATCATGTGTTCTGTTGCATGTGGACTTACTATCAATTCCATTTGAATATGTATGGTAGCATTAACTCTGTGTTAATTGTTTTAAGATTCCTTAAAATGCATGTCATATATATATGTGTGTGTGTGTGTGTGTGTGTTCCGAGAAGTGGCGTTTCCTGACCTGTTGGTGGCTGGGGATGTTACAATTTGGTATCAAAGCTAAGTGAAGTCTTTGAGTAGTGGCTTTGCTCGGCCTATTGGTGGCCAGGGATGTTACATACCACCTGTTTTGTTGGGATAACTACATTGTTGTCAGTCAAGCGGACATGGGGAAGACATAACTGGTTGTGAACTGGAGCGCGTTGAGCCGATTGTCCAATAGGGGAATGGGATGAGTGGAGGTGGATGACATGGATGCAGATGGAGTGGAGACAAGTGGAGGTTGCATGGAATGACATGTGGGTGGGAGGTTGATAGGTGGCGTGTGGTGAGAGGAGGGTTAGATACATGGGAGGTGAGAGGAGTAAAAGTGGAAGACAGGTGCTAGGTGGTGACAGGTGGGAGTAGCGAGTGGAGGACATATGGCATGCGGTGAGAGGGGCGGTATCAGGATGTAAACTGGGAGGATTCTGTAGGGGGGGGGTAGGTATTAAGTGGATTAGAGAGGGAGGGGTCTGAAATCATGAGGAGGAAAAATGTTAGGTGGGCCCAAGCGTTGGGAAAACACTTTTATGGACCCCCCCCGGACCGTTAAAGGTAGAAAGGTCGGGGGGGGATCTGAAATTGTGTGAGGACCTTTGATCTGGAGGATGGGGATGCCACTGATGGTGATCAATGTGGTATTTAGGCACTCCACGACAAAAATTCTTTCCTCCGCATTATGGAACCCCGAATGCTACGTGAACCATCGATCTCACATTAACGCCATATCTTCACCATCGATCATGTCAACCTGTTGTTCGTGTGTATTCTGAGTCTGACTTGGTCTGATCTAATTGGATGCTAGCTTCTGTGGAAGCTTACTAATCTTTCAATGGATTTTTCGAACATGGATATCTCATGTGCACACACAAAATACTTGGTGGACCTGCTCTATGCTTCGTTAGTGGGAAATATGATGATGAGTATTTGAAACTCAAACCAGAACATGTGATCCTTTTCAATAAAGCAAATAGACACTGCAAATAAGAAACGACAAACAGAGTCCATGAAGATGAATAATTAAATATTGGAGGATGAGCTAAGAAAGTATCCACAAAACTCAAAATTGATGAATATATGGGTTGAAGGACTGAAAGGGGAAGGGGTGCAGACCTAGGTTATAACATTGGCTCCAACTGGGGATAGGTCATCCTTGTGAGGTGATAAGAACTGTAGATCAATGCCTTGGTATTACATAACGAATCTTACCTTCCATTTCTTACCTCTGCTTCTGTCTTCCAGCCCTATGCATCTTCTACTCTCTCTCAACCATGCATCTTATTGACCTAAAAACTGCAACTACACCCGAGTGCCTTGGTTGGGCTATGGAGTCTTTATTCACACACAACTAACTAATCAAATGTAAAAATAAAAGGAAAGCATCTATGGTACAAGAGGGACCTCCCCTCATCCTTAAACAAAGTAGTGTTTCAGGAAGCATCCAATTACTGAGCCTCCAAAGATCTTTGCATCGTCTAGATTATGTAATATAAATTTATTATTGTCCAGAGCTTCAACCACATTAAAAGGACCAAACCAGAGGTTGTCAAAATTATCGTTCTTGGACTTGTCATCCATTCTGGCATCCCACCTCAAGACCAGGTCACCTTTCTAAAAAAATATCCTTCTTGGTTTTCTTCTCGAAGGCTGATTTGATCTTGCTCTAGTATGCTTTTGTCCTCTGAACCAGGGATTCTCTCTTTTGTTGAACTTCTATAATCTGGAATATTCTCCTTTGGATGTCATTGGGTTCCTCAATATCTTCTTGTAAGAACTTTAGACTGGTATACCAAGCTGAGTGGGAAAAAAAACATATGTGCCATGAACAAGATGAAATGGTGAGGTTCCCAAAGATCTCTTGGTGCTGATTCGATCAGCCAATAAAGCATACTTGAGTTTGGAATCCCAAGATTTCTTGTTTTCAGTCAACAAATTCCTCATAATCCTTATGAGAGTTTTATTTGATGATTCTGCCAGGCCATTTCCCCGAGGGTAATAGGGTGTGGAATGTGTCAAGGAAATGTTATGACTACCATAGAATTCAATCATGGCTTTGGACTTGAATGCTTGGGCATTGTCTGTTACTAGCTTGTTGGGGCAACCAAATCTAGCAAAAATATTAGTTTCCAGAAAATTCATGATTACCTTGTCAGTGGCATTCCTAGTGGGCACAACTTCAATCCACTTGGTGAAGTAGTTGGTGGCAGTGAGGATCCACTTGTGCTGTCCACTGGAGAGTGGATTTATCTCTCCTATGAAGTCTAACCCCCATTTCTAAAATGGACCACTCATAGTGATAGGTTTTAGGGGTAGTGATAGTAACTTTTGTTTTCCTACAAATATTTGACACTCATTGCAGGCCCTGACAGTAGCAAATACATTAGAGAAAAGGGTGGGCCATTAGTACCCTTCCCTTAGGGTCTTGAGAGTTGTGACCTTCCAATGTTGGTTCCCTCCACATACTCCTCTATGCATTTCTGTTGTGACTTGTTTGGCTTCATTTTGATCAAGGCATTTTAACAAGATTCCAACCGGATCTCTCCAATACAAGCTCTGGTTTGAAATGTAGAATTTGATAGCCTTCAACTTGAGAGACCTGGCCTTTGTATTCTTCACATCTGCTGGACATTCAAAATGTTGTAGAAAATAAATGATGGTTTTATACCAAGGTGAAGAGGAGTAGTTTTCAAATACCTATAAGCTGCCTTGTCCAGGCTGTATGGTGGGTGTGTTTGATTGGGTGAATATTTGATGCAATTCTAGCACCTTACAGTTTTATTATGAAAACAACTTGGCAAGTCCTTGTCCCTTAACCAGCTTGGTGGGTTTTATGTGCAACTCATACTCCAATAATTTGAAAATCCACTTCCCTCTTTTTCCCTCATTGTTTGGCTGGACCAGAATATCTTTGACACTACTGATAGGAACAAAGACTGTTATGCTAGACTTTAACACATAAACCTTGAAGGCTTTGATTGGTTTGACTAGTGCATAGGCATGTTTCTCTAAAATATCATACTTCAGCTCGACATCTTGGAGAGCTCTGCTGAAAAAGGATATGGGTTGTGCATTCCCTTCTTCATTTTTCTGCAGTAGCACAACAACAATGGTCTCCTATGAGGCAAAAGAGAAGATGAATAAATCTTTGGTATAATTAGGGCTGACTAATACAAGGGATTCAACTAAATCCTTCTTGATCCTTTGGAATGCTGATTTTTCCTCTAGTGAACATTTTATCACAACATCTTTCTTCAACATGTTAGTGATAGGCTTCAGAATTTCAACAAAATTTGGCACAAAATGTTTGAGAAAGTTTATCGTACCAATAAAAGATTGGACAACCTTTTTATTTCTAGGGATCTCAATCTCTTGAATGGAACAAACCCTCTTTAGATCGATTTTTATACCTTCTGCTGATATGATGTGGTCCAAGATATTTCCTTCTGGCATGGAAAAGTGGGACTTACTAGGATTCAAAGATATTCCATATCTCTTGCATTTCTTGAAAACCTGCTCCAGATGTTGCAAATGTTCATCATCAGACTTTGAGAAAATGGTGATGTCATCTAAGTATATAACCATAAATTTGTCTTTCTCCCCCATAAAAGCTATGTCTATATCCCTCTGAAATGTGGCCCCTACGTTCATCATCCTAAAGGGCATCTTGTCATACATGAATGTTCCCCATGGGGTGGTGAATGTTGTTTTTTATTTATCCTCTTCACAGACTGCTATATGGTTATAACTAGAGTATCCATCTAACAAGGAAATTCTATGTGCACCTACCACCCTCTGTAAAATATGATCCATCTTGGGGAGGGGGTAATTGTCCTACAGAGAACACTTGTTGAGATTTCTGAAATCAACACACAAGAATATCTCCCCATTTTTCTTCCTTACAGGTACTAAGTTGGCCACCCAGTTTGAGTACCACAATGGTACAATACTCTTGGCATCCAACATTCTTTTCAGCTCTTTCTCAATTATGGACATTAACATGGGATTAAAGTGTTGAATCTTTTGTCTAAATGGATTGGAGCCAGCATTTAGGGGGATCTTGTGTTGGATGATGTTGGTGTCAAATGTATTCAAATATTCATAGGACCATGAAAAAATATCAGCAAACTTTTTCATGAGACTGACATACCTCCCCTTTTGTTCTGCATCTATCACTTTGGACAACTTGATGATCTTGGGATTCTCAGTGGTCCCAATATTGAAATTTGTTATCTCTTCTTCTTGATTCTTCATGAAAGGTCCTATGTAGACATCATTACTGTCAAACAACCTTTCCAATGGCACTAGTCCTCTTGGAATGTGATTGGTTTTCAGCTCCACAATATCATAACCAACTATTGTCTTTGGCATATGAGATGTTTGGTGATTTGGTGATCTTCTAATTCCTCATTTTCACCTTCTTGATTTTTTTGATCAATTGAGATATTGGAGAATTCATCAATGGTGTGCAGGAATATTTGTTGCTCTAGATCATCATTGAAGACTTGCCAGTGCTTTATGTTGTCTTGTATGGTTTTCCTATGCTTGATTTCTACCTGATGTTTGATATTTGGGCCAATGGGAGGCCTAAAAGTGCTGGAAGCTAAGGCTAGAGAATCTGCCTTCTGATTCTGTTCTTTGTGAATGAAAGATATGTTAAATACCAGAAATAAATTATTGATCAGATCCCATACCTCGTTTTTGTATTGCTTAAGAATTCGTTGTTTAGACTGATAAATGTTCTTTACTTGATTGATGATTAACTCAGAATCACCAAAAACTGTTAGACAATCAATGGCCATGTCTTTGGAAACGCTCAGTCCCAACACCAGAGCTTCATATTCAACTATGTTATTAGTAGTTTCAAACTCTAGCTTATAAGAGAGGGTTATTACTTTTTCTGAAGGGGAAATGAGGAGTATACCTGCACCCGATCCTTCCTTTGATGAAGGGACATCGAAATACATATTCCATACTTTGTTTTGCTGACCTGTAAGAGGCTGACCTTTGTATTGGCTAACTGATATTTCAGTTCATCATCATTTAAATGAAAGACAGATGAACCAATATCATACTCAACATCATAAATTGGGTGATTTCTTGGGTTCTGATTATCACTGACAATGTAGGCTAACCTTACCTCTCTGTATAGCCTCCTATGTTCTTCTTCAAACATAGGGATGGTGACATAAGTGAGGTCCATTTGCAACGATCCTCCAACCTTCTTAGCCCAAGTTCCAGATAGGATCATACCAAACTTTGGGGGAATGTCAACCACCACAATGTCCATCACTACACTCTTCATGGGTAACTATGCCAAAGAAACCACCATATCCTTTATCAGTCCAAGACATTTTACTTTCTTAGAATCAAAGGAGTACATGTCCTGGTAAGGTTTGGTGATATCCATACCTAGCTCTTCCATAACAACTTTGGGCATGACATTGTGAGAGGCTCTTGAGTCCATAAGACAGTTATGCAGGATATTATCATGGAAATTCAAAGATATATAGAATGGAGTAGAAGCATTAGAGCCATCCTCAATGTGTGGACCCACATTAATGGCTAGGTTTTCATCCTGCAAACTTATTACATCAGAAGATACACTAGAAGAAGTTGGTTGCAAAACTTTCATGATAGTTTTTTTGAAAGGTTCATTCTTCATCAATTTTGTCAGAGGCACATGGATCATGATCTTTCTCAACTCATGTTCTATTATGAAAGAGGTTGGTGGCCTATCAAATTATTTTATTTCAGGGGTTGCATGTTTAGATGAGGGAGGTGGTTGAGTTTTAGATGGCATACCTTTACTTGGATTTGGCTTGGGAGGAGCTTCAGCTTGTTTGTTTTGATCAGAGGTAGTGGCTTTGGGAGCCCCTGCTCTTGTCCTCAAATCACATTTCTTCTCAGGTTGGTCTTGAATAACTCCCTCCTCCCTTGTTTGATTGTCGAACTGGTTTGATAGTTGTGCTACCTCATATTCTTGATGTGTTAAATGGCTGGTATAATAATCCGTTTCATTGAAAAGCACAACAGTATCATCCACAACATCATTGTTTGCATCCATCTCTTCAATTTGATTGTTCTAGAAAGGAGGCACTACCCTTTGATCATCAACATTTCTCCTTTATCTTTGTATTATTTGAGGGGCATCATTAGGCCTTCTAAACTAATTTTGATTTCTATTACTAGTCCCTTGAAAAGCTTTGTTTGGCTGTTTAGATTCCCACTTCATCTTAGCTATTTCATAAGTTAGATCCTTCAAATTTTTGGTCATTTCATCAAGTTTTGGATCAGATGTGGATGAGTTAGAGGAGCCATGGGAATCCTCTCTTTCGATTTTTTCTTATCTTTATTAGATCTGGTATTTAATCTGTCTGATGCTAGAATATTAGATTCAACCTCAATGGTTGCTTCCTCCATGGACAATAGTGTGGTTGATCTTATCTCTCTCAGGACAAGGGAGAAATTTTCATCAAATGCATTGGAATAAGTGATATTGGCAGAGGCTTTAGTTGGTTTAATCTCATCTGGAACTCTTCCATACATTTTATTGAATCTCTTGGTGAAGTCTGAAATAGATTCACCATTCTTTCTCTTTAGGCCCCCAAATTCAGTGATGTAGTAGAGGTAATCTCTCCTATCTCCCCATTTATTTATGAAATTTTCATCCAACGCCTCAATATCTGCAATGGAGGCTGGAGGAAGACCCCTGAACCACTTTCTTACTTACCCATCTAGACTCTACACAAACAACCTCATCCATACATCTGCATAATCAATGTTAAAGTTATATGCAAAGCTATAAAAGACTACCAAATGTTCCTCAACAGTTACCTCACCTTCCCCATTATACCTTGGTAAACATTTCATGTAATATGTGGATGGGAGTGCATGTAAGCCTATAGGAAGCACTAGGGGTGCATATTTGGCAGCAATACTGACATTCATCCTGTTGACAGCCATACCTTGAACAATAGGAATCTGTAAATTTATGGGAGATACAGAGGTGGATGCAGAACTAGATGTTGAAGTAGAATTAGGAGTTGGATATGTCTAAGCTTATTTGGAATTATGATTCTCAGGGCTAACAAATTCAAGTTGCTTGTGATTGTGATTAGACGTAGGCTCTTTGTGTGCATCTTTACCCTTGAGGGGGGAGGTATATCTCCGAGCTAGGGTATATTTTCTCAGTTTCCTTTCTGGCTCAGAAACTACCGTGTCCTTCTCAGGGTTAGAATGAGCCTTCTTGGATTTTCTATTTTCAGATTTGGATACGTTGAATCCTTTTCTGGGCACCAACATTTATTTTTTAAATGTTACTCAGTGGATTCACCGGGTGAAATATGGCAATATATCTATGTCTTCTCTTTGTTAACCATAAAAGGTCAGAGCTAATCAATGTCGTTTTCCCAGGGAAAGATATTTCGTTACTCTGTTCCCCGGCAACGACACCAGAAGATGTTGGTCCTAAGGTCTGCACCTAACTGTTAAAGGGAAAATCTAGGCCACATATCTGTTTGGAATGATTATTCCTTAATATGTTGGTTTTGTTGGTAAGCTTAAAGACATGTTTTCAAAGATGGTGCTCTGGTAGGGAAGGACACACATTGTAAAAGTAGGTTCTCCTTTGCTAATGGCATGGGTTTCAAATGGCAATTGAGGGTATGAAAAGACACACACAAACAACAACAACAAGCAATGCAATGAACCACTTGTTGTGTGGAAACTAAGACTTACGATAATATCTCAAGACCTAGACAAATATCTAGATGCAAATCATTCAAAAGGATACAAAATAGTGGATATTTCACTGAACAATAGTTGTATAACAGGTTGCATAATCAACAAGAGATAAACTAAAAAAATAGTTGAAAGAATAAGGAAATGTACATCGCACACATCACAACATTTTCATTCAAGATAAGAATCAACACATAAGGATTTGAGTAAGAAAACACAACTATCATCAACATATATTCACCAGGTAGAAAAATTTACAATTAACTAAGCTGGTCCAATTCTTTTGTTGCTTCTATTTTCCTTCCAAAAATTCCCAACCCTTAAAACATACAAAGACTGCATATTTAACAGAGTTGCAGAGGTTCTCGTCCATCTGGGACTAAGACCTAACTCTAGATAACTAATTATAGAACAAATTATTAATTCAACTAAAACATTGCATGGAGTACAACATTGTGCACTTCACACTCAATTTAACCAAGAGAGTGGTTCTTATCACACACAAAAGACCACTTATTAATTTAATCTAAAATAACTTTGGAATTGATTAACTAAAAAATGCTACTGTCTCTGTGACAGAAAGGATGCATGAGATGGATGAAATCAGAGTGGAAGAAGTAAGTGTTGTGTCGAGCATTGGCGTGTGTGCAAGTTGTTTGAGGCCTATGGAGATGACTAGCTGCATGAGCAGATCTTCACGTTATCTGCTTCTCCTGTGAACTCTATGTAGCTAAATGCAACTCGTTGATGGCCCTGCTAACTACCACCTATTTTTCTAGGATAACTGCACTTCTTTCAGTTAAGTGGACATGGGGAAGACATAATTGATTGTGAACTGGAGCGCATGGAGGAGATTTTCCAATAGGGGAACGAGGTGAGTGGAGGTGGATGACATGGACGCAGATGGAGTGGAGACAAGTGGAGGTGACATGGAATAATATGTGGGCGGGAGGTTGATAGGTGGCATGTGGTGATAAGAGGGTTAGATACACGGGAGGTGATGAGAGTATGAGTGGAAGACAGGTGTCAGGTGGTGACAGGCAGGAGTAGTGAGTGGAGGAAAGATGGTGCACGGTGAGAGGGGCGGTATCGAGATGTAATCCAATAGGATTTTGGAAAGGGGGTAGGAAGTAAGCACATTAGAGAGGGGGGTGGGGTTTGAAATCATGAGGAGGCACCACTTTAGGTGGGCCCGAGCATGGGGAAGCCACTTTTCTAGANGAAATTGTGTGAGGACCATTGATTTGGAGGATGGGGATGGCGATCAGTGCGGAAGTTAGGCACTATGTGATAAAAAGTCTTTTCTCCGCATTATGGAACCCCAAATGCCACGGGAACCGTCGATCTCACATTAATGCTAAATCTTCACCGTCTATCATGTCAACCTGTTGTCTTCATGTATTTTGAGTGTGACATGGTCTACTCTGATTGGCTGATAGATTCCGTGGAAGTTTAGTGAGATTTCAATGGATTTTTCGAACATGGATATCTCCTGCACACACACAAAACACTCGGTGGACTTTCTCTATGCTTCGTTAGTGGCAAATATGATGACGATTATTTGAAACTCAAACCAGAACATGTGATCCTTTTCAAGAAAGCAAACAGACGGTGCAAATAAGAAACGACAAACAGAGGCCATGAAGTTGAATAATTAAACAATGGAGGATGAGCTAATCAAGTAGCCACGAAACTCAAAATTGATGAATGTATGGGTTGAAGGAGGGAAAAGGGTAGGGGTGTAGACCTAGGTTATAGCAATTGCTACCATAAATTCCAAGATTATTATCCTTACCTCCTCACTAACCAATTGAAATCCCTAACAATCCTTGTTACTCAAATTGAGGGTCCTCACTCCTCAAAACAACCTCTCCACGAGGAGGGAGTTGAATAATCACATTTTGTGGCTTTTCATTCTACCTCATTTTCTCATGGTCTATGTCTTCCTAAAATTGAGGTGAATAAATTTTATGGCTCGGATCCCATGTGTTGGGTCACTCAAATGGAACATTATTTCTCATTGCATGGCATCACCGATGAATTAATAAAAAAATTTGTTGGTCTCCATTTAGTTCCATAAAAATGACAATAGTGGCAATGACCTAAAAATTCCCAGTGATGTTATATTGTGTAACAACCCCCTTTACTCAGGGATTCATGGTTATACCAATAAAATGTTTATAAAATAAATATGTTGATATTTCTTATTTAAGTAAATCAATTTTCTTCTTGAGTTCTATATGTGGGTCTGTAAATATACAGATATATTTATGTTTTACTCGTAAAAAAAAAACATAAAATAACAGCTTACAGTAAATAACAGTAAAGAGTAATAACAATGAAATACCTCTTGAAGAAGGAGGTTTTCCTGTTGCAACTGCTTGCTTGAAACTGCCTAAAAATTTCCTACTTGAAACTTTTTCCTCCCAACCATCTAGGAACAGAGCCTCTCCGACTCCCTAGCTCCAAGAAATTGGATTTCTTGGCACTCGAGCCCAAAATCTCAGCAACCAGTCTACTAGCCCAAAACTCCTCCAATATTTTCCTCCAATTCTCCTTCTCAAATCTCCCTTCCTCTTCTTTGCAATACCCCTCCCTAATGCACCCAACCCCTTTCCTTATCCCCCTCCATCTAGCTACTCCCTGCCCCCTCATAGTTTTTCCATCTTCCTTATATTTGTCATTAATTATTTACCCTCGCTTAATAAAATAACATAATAATTCTTTTGATTGTTGCATTACTAAATTTAAAAGATAATAAAAAATTTCTATCAACTCAATTATTAATTGATTTAAATTAAACTAAAATAATCATAATAATTAAAAGTAATTAATTGGGTGTTACATACACCCACCCTTCAAGATACTTCATCTCGAAGTTATACTAAATTAGAATACAAGGATATCAATAACATTATTCATACATCTCAATCAGATATGCACATCATCAACTTAAACATTCATAAATACTAGTATACATGTGCAAGGCGTGTATGTGTAGCTAGCACATACACGACTCACACATGTACTAATGACAATAATGATCACATCTAATGTAATTTGTGTATGCTTCCAATAAATTCAACAATGTTATTCATTTCATAAAGAATAATAAACCAATTAAAATACTTGTAGAATCCTTCCAATGTAATAATTTAACATAAGCGACATTCACTTAGATAATTGTAGTTTAGTTAAGCAATATTAAAAAAAAAAAAGGAAAACAAGCAACTCTTATATAAGGTTAAAAACTCTACACACTCTCGACTACTTCTAATCATCCTTCCTCCCTAACCCACTTCCATATTCCATCCCTACCCTTCCTCTATTGGACTATCCTGGATGGTCAACTATATTGACCTAACTCTAGATAGAACCCATAAGCGGAAGTGTCAACTACCTTGACCAAGCTTCCCCAATAGGTAACTGGTAGTCATAATCACATGTCTAGGGTAGCGTGATATAACATCGTCCTCCCATGACTCCAGGTTTCATAGGATACATGGTGGGAAATGCCTCCACCCCTCCTGATAGAACTAGGGTCCACACCCTATCATGGACTATACAGTGGAACTGTGTGGCTGGGATTTTTTCATCGTATATTTATTTTCAGGCAGGTTCACTACTTGATAAACTTGCACTTTCCCACATATCATAGCAATGCATTTGAACCAACATAATTTCACATACAAAGATTCATATAACTATACTAGTTCTCGGTTGATGTTCACAACATTAACCCTTTATTATCATCATAGCCCATTAACTTGCAGATTATTTATAACAAAAACTTATACATATCCATATGTTATTATCATGTAAATGCATTTAATCATATCATTATTTCGGTATCCACATACCAACAACTTAAATGTCAAAATTTTCAAGCTAGGAATAGGTTACATTATATCCATCATAATTCAAATAACGATAAACATCCATAGAATTGACATTCACATAGGTCCATATGTCTAACATTTTAAGTGTATCATTAATAGTTTCATAGTTAATAAGAAAATAAGATATGATTAGGCCATAAGTAATTCTAGTTGTCTAAGTCAAAATGTGGCATTACATACACTCAACCTTTGGGAAACATATTCCCGAGGTGGTAAAAAACGTAAGGGATGATCTCGTCTTAAGGTCTCTGCATCCTCCCAAGTAGCACATCATGGGCTATACTTGTCCCATTGGACCTTAACTTGGTCAACTAAACGATTTTTGAGCTGTCGGACCCTACGCTCCAATATGCATAATGGTTCGACCACGATGGTTCCCACATCTGAGACTTGCAATTCCTTCCAATTCAGTTTGTGAGATTCATCAACAACATAATGACGTAGAACAAATACATGAAAAACATTATGAGTTTTATGTAAGTGGGATGGTTGTACGAGGCGATAGGTGACCGGTCCAATTCTCTCTTGGATTTTAAATGGTCCTATAAATTGAGGCAAAAACCGTGTCCCTTTCCCAAACCGAATGGTACTCGTATTAGGCCTAATATGAATGAAAACCCGATCTATAGATTTATAACTTCGATCAGTCCTATGTGCATCAACATAACTTTTCTTTCTATCTTGTGCTTCCTTTAATCATTGTCTAATATGAATCACATGTTCCTCCATCTCTTGAATCAATTATGTCCCTAGTGTCACTCGATCTTATAACCTTTCCCAACTCAACAGTGTCCTGCAAAACCTTCCATATAGATCTTCATGGGGAGGCGTTCTAATTGATCTATGAAAACTATTATTGTAGGAAAACTCCACCAAAGGTAGGTACTTATCCCAATGGGATTTATTATCCATAACATAAATCCTAAGCATGCTTTCCATAACCTGATTTACTCTCTCAGTTTTGCCATCCGTTTTGGGATTATATGTTGTGCTCAATTTCAATTGAGTCCCCAGAGATGATTGCAAACTTGTTCAAAACCTAGAAGTAAACTGAGAGTCCCTATTTGAAATGATCTTCTTAGGTAACCCATGCAAACGAATGACTTCACTTATAAAAAAATGTGCCACATCAATGACATTGTAAGTGTCTCTAACTGGAATAAAATGAGCACTCTTGGTCAATTTATCAACTATAACAAGAATGTAATTGTGATTTAGCGATGTGAGTGACAATCCCACAATGAAATCCATACAAATGACTTCCCACTTGGACATAGGAACATCATGTGGTTGTAGGAGACCTATCGAGTGGTGATGATCATACTTCACTTGTTGACACTCAAGGCACTTGGCGACGAAATGGACTACATCATGCTTCATGCCTACCCAAAATAAAAGCTTCTTCATATCTGCGTACATTTTCTTGACACCCAGATGTTCACATTAAAGTGCTCTATGGGATTCCTTGAGTATGATGCTTCAAATATCCCACCCTCAGGGATGTACATCCTTCCCTGATATCTTAAAAATCCATCTAATTCAAGACTATATCCTTCATACCTTGGCTCTAACTGCCTCCCACTCTAGAGGGATGAAGTAACCTTTAAATACCAACTATCTCCAATAATTTTCCCCGACACTCGCTCCCTCAGATTAACCTTTAAGGGTACTAAGGAGAAGATACATGGTCTCCTACTCAGGGCATCTGCGACCACATTCTCCTTTCCCTTGATGTACAAAATTCCAAAATCGTACTCACTCATAAACTCACTCCATTGCCTCTTCCTAGAATTAAGATTCATTTGAGTGAAAATATGCTTTAAGTTGTAATGTCCCCACTTTGGGACATCATCACAGTGCAGAGATTTATGTTGACCAGAGTAGCTAGATAGATGTTATAGCGAGTACAGAAGTATTTGAGAGGCATTGTGGGGTCCATCTTGCATTGATCATCATATTCCATCATTATGAACCATTTCACACAGGTTGGCTTCGACGATTTCCATGATTTTGACTATTTTGAGCTATAAGTTAATTAAAATCACTGAAGAGGGCATTTGGGGCACATTACTTGGAGGAACCTCCCAGTGTAATATCTCATTGGAATCGGGAGGAGCAACACTACAGGATGGGATGGCTAGAAGTGACTTTCAGTGGCCAGGGAAGCCACAAGGAGAGATAAGGAGATTTTCAGAGGTAAAAAGGTTAATTAATTAAAGTGATTTAATTAATTAATTAATTATTAATAAAATGAAAATCACTTTGGAGGGACAAGGTGAGACAAAAAGTATAAAGGAAAGGCAAGGGCCTCTTCTCATTCATTAATGTATGATCTTATTTTGATTTTTGGCTTCTAGCTAGTGAGCCCAACATTGGGGGTTTTGAGGGTTTTGACTTAACAAACCCTAGAGGATGATTCGGTGGTGAAAGATTCCACCTAGCTTGTCCCAAGCTTGGTCTCGGAGATGCAATACTCTCCCACACCATTCTAGTTCCAGATCTACTCACTTGCAGGAGGATTCTACATCAATTTCATGTGCAGATAGAGAGAGGGCGCACCAGTTGAGGGATTCCAGCAAGAGGGGCGCACCATCTTTGGAGAGAGATTCATTGTAGGATATTGGCAGGGCCGTTGAGGATTCTATCACTTGGGTTTTCATTGCAGGGCCTTGG
>WSFP011399054.1:0-26436 GCA_009831015.1 Picea engelmannii
ATGATGTTGGTAAATATTGATGATTCATAGTTTATGAGTAGTTGACACATGATTGAAACATACTTGGTACATGGTTGGATGCACTTGTTTATGGTACAGGTTGATTACAGGTTGGTGCATGGTTGATGCACTTGTTTATGGTATAGGTTGATTACAGGTTGGTGCATGGTTGATGCAATTGTTTATGGTACACGTTGATTACAGGTCGGTGCATGGTTGATGCACTTGTTTATGGTACAGGTTGATTACAGGTTGATTACAGGTTGAGGTATAGGTTGATGCATGGTTCAGACTTATTGGTACAGGTTTATAGCAATATATCTCACAATGATAGTGTGACAGTGGTTCCATCATTCTACTTCTACTTCAGGGTGGCAGGACGAGGAAAGGACAGGTGGTTGTAGCCACCTTCCAGTTGTAGCCAGAGAACATTGGGGGTTGTAGCCTCCTTTTGGTTGTAGCCAGATATTTGGGGAGTTGGAGCTTCCCTCAGGTTGTAGCCTGAGAAACTAGGGGGTTGGAGCCTCCTTCCAGTTGTAGCTAGAAACAAAGGAAGTTGGTGCTTCCAATGAATGTAATTCTTCAAGACATATAAGAAAAAGCATTATGTGGTTTTCTCCCGATTTGGGTTTCCACGTAAAACACTGGTGTACTGTGTATGTGTGTGATTGTTTATTTATTACTACTCAGTATTGGATAATAATTCTACATTGATATAACATTTGAAGAAAAAGGATTATAATTACGTTATTACTGATTCACCCCCCCTCTCAGTAATCCAACATAGAGGGCCCAAGCAACTGAAGCAATATTCTGGTCCAGCGGCTGGCACCGTCAGTGTAACCAATGTGGTAGGTTGATGGATGATACATCTGTCAACAACACAGGTGATAGATCATACATGAGGAGTGGTAGCTGATGTAAAAGAAGACTAAAAATGATACAAATGTGTATAAGGAGAAACCTAAGGTAGGGGGTCTACCCTTAGGCATTAAACTTATTTAACTACAACTCGTTGATGGGTTCTTTGAGAGGGGACTCGTCTGGAGAGGCCAAGATGTAGGCACCTTTAGTGGGGAAATGTTGGATGATGAAGGGGTCGTGCCATAATGATTCGAATTTCCCATGGTCAAGAGTGTCATGGGAGATATCATAGGTGACGTAACCTCCCCTCGGCGGGCGGTCACGCTACCAGGACCTTTCTCTTTCCACGGGCCCGAAGAACTCAATGGTTCTCCTTCCTTCCTATCGGGTTCTCTAGCCCCACAGTTCACTTCCCTCAATTCACTTCTTCTTTTCTTCAAGGATCAGGACCTCGCCTCTCGCGCTCCCAACCACCCGAGATCCCAGCTCCCGATACCCGATGTACCGAGGTGCCGAGACTTCACAGTACCGAAGTCTCGCGGCGTCGCTTCCCGCAACTCCCAAATAAAATCTCTTCGACTTCCGAGGCCCGAGTCGCCGATACCCGAGTATCGCTATTTCGCCCCTCGCGAGTTCGCAACTTACGCAGTCAGTTGCTTGTCATTCAACTCCCGAGACCCGACGTCCCGAGAGTACGCGTCACGTATACCTCCGAAAGTCGCACTTCCACGGAAATTGGAAATCGCTACCAGCGATCTCGACGTGCATGCAGCTCTTTCACTCGCCGACCCCGATAGGCCGATATGCGATGCAACCAGGTTCTTCTTGCACTTGAAGGTGAAAACTTTCTCAAGACTTCAAGTCGTCGATTCTCTTCCTCCTGAAGAGTCCTTCGCTCCGATACTTCCCCGTTCGGGCTTCACCTGGACCTATTCCACTATACTAGCTGGGAACTCTTCCTCCTGAGGTTTCCACTAACTGTTCACTCAGGACCCTTCTAAACTCAATTCTTCCATAAGATCACGTACACAGCATATGAAATAAGTAAGTAACAGGAAGCGAATAGACAAAGGCACACAGCCAACAACACCCAGAAAATAGACATGTCCATGGAATTTAACCACAGCCTTACTGTTCTCCCCTTCCCAAGCCTAACTCTGAGACTTCACTCAACCGACAACTCACCTGCATAGTCCTCTTAACTCGGTACACCCTCTGGGTAACCAAGAATGAGGGTTTAACTCTCCGGCCCCTCAACGCACTCTATGCGGAGGTATTCCACTGCACCCTTTGCAGGAAACTCACAGCTGAGACAGAGAAAACGATTGAAACTCAATCTTTTACTCCCTCGGGTTTTGAACCTGCCATGCAATCACATATGCAGCATATAGATAATAGGCAAAACAAGAAGCAAACATGCAACAACATAGTATCAGCAACACACAGAGAATAATCACAGCCATGAGATTGAATCAAGACTTTCTATTAATTCAATATATGTACATGGGGTTTCTTCACAACCGCTCTGTGCTTCTCTTCTTGCTCCTCAATGCTAATGCTCCCTTCTTCCTCTGAATGCCTCCTCTCTCTTACAAAAGTTACACAAAGGAGGGTGTCTCTACTCCATTTTCCCTCTCGAAATCATAACCCGTCTAATCTAGACTTAATTATCTTATCTACCTGCACTAAATCTTATCTACCTGCACTAAATCTAAGGAGTACTTCTGCTAGCTAAGGTCGAGAGATTATCTGCTCAAGATCTATTTACAATGTGCAAGTACGCTCTATTTGAATGCTTTCATTCAGATGGCGGCGCGACAGATATCAGGGTGATTCTAAATTTTGGTGTTGGCGTCATCCGGCTGTCTTTTCTTCCCTCGCGCGCTAACTCACTTGTCGAGGTGGGAATGCTCCTGCATCATACTCCTCGGCTCAGAAAATTTCATGGGATCCTGTCCATGAGCTCCTGCACACTGCGACCATGCTTCTGTATAACGACCTCTGTCTCCCAGCTGGCATCCTCCACTGGGTGGTTCTTCCATTTTACCAGGTATTCAAAATATTTCTTCCTCCTGGTCTTCCTTCTAATTCGTTTATCCAGTATGCATTCCATCTGAGGCTTTTCCGCAGCTGGCAATTGTTTCTGCCATTGGACCACTGGTTCCTCGGCTCCTGTGTCTGCCTCTGCATTCTTGAAAGGGTATAAGTCCGAAATATTGAAAATCGGAGATATTCCGGTGCCTTCGGGCAACTCAAGCTCATAAGCATTCTCCCCGAATTTCTTCAGGATTTTGCACGGCCCGATTTTCTTCATCTTGAGATTATTGTATGTTCCCCTCGGAAACCTTTCTTTTCTCAAGTGTGCGAGAACCATATCGCCGACTGCGAACTGGAGCTGTCTTTTCCTCTGATCAACTCTACGCTTGTACTCCTGGTTCGTTTTCTGCAGTCACTGCTTCACCTCTGTGTGAAGTTCTTTCATCGCTTCAGTGAACTCTTCAGCTTTCGCGCTGCTGGTTTCAATCTGTTCTGACTCTCTGAGCTCAGACACTCCTCTCGGCTGTGTTCCATACAAAATTTGAAATGGGCTCTTACCTGTACTCCGGTTCACTGAATCGTTGTACGCGAATTCTGCATGTGGTAAGATCTGATCCCAACTGGTGTGATGCTCTGTCACCAGACTTCTCAACAGATCTCCTAAGCTTCTGTTGACCACCTCTGTCTGTCCATCTGTCTGGGGATGGTAAGTAGAACTGAATTCCAAGTCAGTCCCCAGCTTCTTCCATAGCGTCCTCCAAAAGTGACCTACGAACTTGCTATCCCGATCCGAGACTATGCTTCTCGGCAATCCATGTAATCGCACAATCTCTTTGAAAAATAAGTTTGCGATGTGGGTTGCATCGCTGGTCTTATGACACGGTATAAAATGTGCCATCTTTGAGAACCTATCCACCACTACAAAAATGGAATAAACTCCTCGTTGTGTCCTTGGCAAACCCAACACAAAGTCCATGCTAATGGCCTCCCATGGCCTCTCGGGTATGGGCAATGGCTGATAGAACCCTGTGTTCTGTTTTCGGCCTTTCGCGTGTTGACAAATTCTGCATCGGTCAACAAACCTCTTCACATCTGCACGCATGCCTGGACAAAAATATGATTCACTCAGCTTGGCGAATGTTTTGTCATGTCCGAAATGACCTGCTAAGCCCCCGATGTGCTTCTCCTTCACCAAATTCTCCCTCATAGAGCAATTTGGGATGCACAGTTGATTGCCTTTGAACAGCAACCCATCCTAGATCAGGTAGTCAATCCACGGACTCCTATCTCTGAGAACTGGGTTCTCGGCTACCTCGTATGCCTCGCCAAAGTCTGCGTCACCTGCATACATATCTTTCAGATTCTCAAAACCCAAAGTCTTAACCTTGAACTCCTGTAGTAATAAACATTTTCTGCTCAAGGCGTCAGCTACCTTGTTAGCAGTCCCCGAAATGTGTTTTATCACGAACGTGAAATTCTGCATGTACTCTACCCACTTCGCATGCTTTTGATTCAGCTTCTCCTGTTGACTCACGAACTGCAATGCGTGATTGTCACTATACAATACGAACTCCTTGGGTATTAAATAATGCCTCCACTTTTTCAATGCCTGTATGATGGCATAGAACTCTTTATCGTATGTGGAGTATTTCAATTTTGCATCGTCCAACTTCTCCCTGTAATATGCAATAGGTCTGTCATCTTGACTCAAGACCCCTCCAACAGCATACCCACTGGCATCACACTTCACTTGGAAGGTCTTCTGAAAATCAGGCAGCACTAACACTGGCTGCTCTGTTATATTTCGCTTCAACAGATTGAAGCTTTTTTCAGCCTCGGCTATCGACTGAAAAACTTTATGCCGTTTCTTCACAGTGTCCATCATTGCGGCACTGATTCCACTAAAATTCCGAATGAATTTTCTGTAGAAGCTTGCCAAACCATGAAAGCTCCTGACCTCAAAAACATTCCTCGGTGATGGCCAATTCCTGATTACTTCAACCTTCTCAGGATCCATCTTCAATTCATTCACTGAAATCACAAAACCCAAATAAATGAGCTCTGTCTGCATGAACGAACATTTCTTCAAATTTATCAGCAGCTTCTCCTGCTGTAGCCTTCTCATTACGATGGTCAAATGCCTCAGGTGTTCAGCCTTTGTCTTGCTGAAAATCAGTATGTCGTCCAAATACACGACCACAAATTTGCCAATGAATTCCCGCAGGACTTCGTTCATCAACCTCATGAAAGTGTTGGGCATGTTTGTAAAACCAAACGGCATGACCAGCCATTCATACAAACCCTCGTTTGTTTTGAATGCCTTCTTCCATTCATCTCCCTCTCTCATCCGGATCTGATGATATCCGCTCTTGAGATCAATCTTTGAAAAATAATTCGCCCCACTCAGGCAATCCATCAGGTCATCCATTCTCGGTAGTGGAAATCTGTATCTGATGGTAATTTTATTTATCGCCCTGGAGTCTGTACACATCCTCCAGCCTCCATCTTTCTTTGGACTCAGCACCGTCGGAACAGCACATGGACTCAGACTTTCTCTTACTAGTCCTTTATCCTGCAGATCCTGTACCTGCCTTTTGACTTCCTCATTCTCCAGAGGGGTCAACCTGTATGTTGCCTTATTTGGCAAACTTGCTCTGGGTATGAGATCAATGTGGTGACTCACACTCCGCACCGGTGGCAACGAACAAGGTAGTTCGTCCACGATGATGTCAGTAAACTCTCCCAGCAGTTGTTGAATCTCCTCTGGCAAGTCGTCCACTCTTGTGTTTGTCAGGACAATTTTCGGCTTCCTGACAACAAAGAACTATGGATCTTCATTCTTCTCCAGTTCTGTGAAAAGTTCCTTCCCACTCATGAGAAGTATCGTGTTGCTAACCTCCGGCTTCACCTCTTTATCCTTTATCGGCAGCAGTTTATGACTTCTTCCATCCTTCTCCAAGGTGTATGTGTTCATCCTTCCATCATGAACAACATTTCGATCATATTGCCATGGTCTTCCCAACAATATGTGACATACGTCCATGGGAATGACATCGCACATAATCTCATCGTGATAGTTCCCAATTTTAAACTTAACTAAGCATTGTTTAGTGACACTTACCCGGTGTCCTTTCTGTAACCACGAGACTTTGTATGGGCTCAGGTGCTTAGTTGTCTCTAGCTCCAATTTCTCCACCATCTCGGTCGAAACGAGATTGTCGGTGCTCCCGCTGTCGATTATGACTTTGCATTTCCTGTCCTTGGCTATACAAGCCATTCTGAACAGTCTGCTCCTCTGCACTGCACTTTCTGCCTCCTTCTCAGGCTTCAAAAGGATTTTGTGCATCCCAAGCGATCTCTCGCTGTCTGCATCTTCACTCTCAACATCACGCTTCTGCGCCTCAGCGATGTGAGTTTTTCCCCTGTCCGTTTTCCTGTCCGGACAGTCAACGGCTTTGTGTCCGTCCTTGCCACACGTGAAACATGTGATAATTCCCCCTCGACCTCGTCCTCTACCTCGGGTACGAGGGAACGTGTTGGCGTTAGCATATCCTCCTTGCTGATCTTCTGACTGTCTCCTCGGCTCAGAACTCTTCTACCTCTGCTGCGAGGTATCACCTCTTTCAGCTTTTCCCTGAGGTCTCCTCCAATCCTCCTTGGGCTTCTGTGTTTTCTCTTGGGCAATTGTCTTGCCTCTGGGATGGCTTCTGCCCCGCCCTCGCTGTCCCTGCTTGCGGCTCAGCTTCTCCTCTGCTTTTAAGGCCATTTGGTATGCATCCTCAAATGTTCGGATGGTAACCATGCTCAGTTCGTCCTGAATGTCATACCTCAACCCATTCAGGTATCTCGCCACCTTTTCGTCATCACTCTCCCGATGACCAGCTCGAATGTTGAGCCTATAGAATTCCTCGGTGTATTCTTTCACCATCATCATCTTCTGCCTCAGGTTATGCATGCGCCTGAACAGAGTGATCTGGTAATCCCTCGGGATGAATTTCGCCTTCATCTTAGCGATCATCCTGTCCCAGCTCCTGATTTTCTGTTTCCCTCGGGAACGTCTATCTGCCTGCAGCTTGTCCCACCATAAGGTTGCATGTCCCTTCAGCTTGGTGACAGCATGCCTCACCTTCTTGTCCTCCTCGATGTCTTCGTAATCGAAGTAGGTGTCGAGTGCTCGGATCCAATCCAGCAACTCTTCTGCATTCAAGCTCCCTTCATAGACGGGGATGTCCATCTTCGTCTTCGAGCTCATTCTCGAGATGGCTCTGATCAACCTTTCGGTTGACGCGTCTTCTGCCGCGACTTCTCCTTCGGCATCGTATCCAGCTTCCTCTTCAATCTCGGGATCACTGAACTCTGCTGCACCAGCACCACATCTCTGAGTGGCCTCCATCTCCTCAAGCCTCGCTCTGAGGTCTCTTACCTGGCGTTCCATTTCAGCATTACCTGCTGGCCTTCCTCTTCTCCGGGTGTCCCTATCTTCATGATCAGGTGACTGCCTCTCTCGTCTTGGTGGCATAGTGTATCCGCTTCTTCCCTCTGCTACCTGAACAAAGAGAACTCCTTACCCTGCTCTGATACCACCTTGACGTAAGTCGTGAGTATCAGAGTGTTTTCCTTTTTCTCTTCTCTCGCCTGCAATATATAGACAAGCTCTTCAGGCTCTGATACCACCTTGACGTAACCTCCCCTCGGCGGGCGGTCACGCTACCAGGACCTTTCTCTTTCCACGGGCCCAAAGAACTCAATGGTTCTCTTTCCTTCCTATCGGGTTCTCTAGCCCCACAGTTCACTTCCCTCAATTCACTTCTTCTTTGCTTCGAGGATCGGGACCTCGCCTCTCGCGCTCCCAACCACCCGGGATCCCAGCTCCTGATACCCAATGTACCGAGGTGCCGAGACTTCACAATCCTGAAGTCTCGCGGCGTCGCTTCCCGCAACTCCCAAATAAAATCTCTTCGACTTCCGAGGCCCGAGTCGTCGATACCCGAGTATCGCTATTTCACCCCTCGCGAGTTCGCAACTTACGCAGTCAGTTGCTTGTCATTCAACTCCCGAGACCCGACGTCCCGAGAGTACGCGCCACGTATACCTCCGAAAGTCGCACTTCCACGGAAATTGGAAATCGCTACCATCGGTCTCGACGTGCATGCAGCTCTTGCACTCGCCGACCCCGATAGGCCGATATGCGATGCAACCAGGTTCTTCTTGCACTTGAAGGTGAAAACTTTCTCAAGACTTCAAGTCGTCGATTCTCTTCCTCCTGAAGAGTCCTTCGCTCTGATACTTCCCCGTTCGGGCTTCACCTGGACCTATTCCACTATACTAGCTGGGAACTCTTCCTCCTAAGGTTTCCACTAACTGTTCACTTGGGACCCTTCTAAACTCAATTCTTCCATAAGATCACATACACAGCATATGAAAGAAGTAAGTAATAGGAAGCGAATAGACAAAGGCACACGGCCAACAACACCCAGAAAATAGACATGTCCATGGAATTTAACCACAGCCTTACTGTTCTCCCCTTCCCAAGCCTAACTCTGAGACTTCACGCAACCGGCAACTCACCTGCACAGTCCTCTTAACTCGGTACACCCTCTGGGTAACCAAGAATGAGGGTTTAACTGTCCGGCCCCTCAACGCACTCTATGCGGAGGTATTCCACTGCACCCTTTGCAAGAAACTCACAGTTGAGACAGAGAAAACGATTGAAACTCAATCTTTTACTCCCTCAGGTTTCGAACCTGCCATGCAATCACATATGCAGCATATAGACAATAGGCAAAACAAGAAGCAAACATGCAACAACATAGTATCAGCAACACACAGAGAATAATCACAGCCATGAGATTGAATCAAGACTTTCTATTAATTCAATATCTGTACATGGGGTTTCTTCACAACCGCTTTGTGCTTCTCTTCTTGCTCCTCAATGCTAATGCTCCCTTCTTCCTCTGAATGCCTCCTCTCTCTTACAAAAATTACACAAAGGAGGGTTTGTCTACTCCGTTTTCCCTCTCGAAATCATAACCCGTCTAATCTAGACTTAATTATCTTATCTACCTGCACTAAATCTTATCTACCTGCACTAAATCTAAGGAGTACTTCTGCTAGCTAAGGTCGAGAGCTTATCTACTCAAGGTCTATTTACAATGTGCAAGTACTCTCTATTTGAATGCTTTCATTCAGATGGCGGCGCGACAGATATGAGGGTGATTCTAAATTTTTGTGCTGGCATCATCCGGTTGTCTTTTCTTCCCTCACGCGCTAACTCGCTTGTCGAGGTGGGAATGCTCCTGCATCAATAGGCTAACACAAGATCACCTTCGTTTAATGAGCAAAGGTTGACATGGCGATCAAATATGGCTTTGGATCATTTTTTAGCTGCCTTGTTGTGCTATAATGAAGATCGACGGTCTTCATCAAGGGACTCTAAGGTTAGTAGGCACTGCTCCATTGGAGCAGTGTCAAGTAAGAGCTTTATGGCAGTGTGTAATGTGGGGATTTCACACTCAATAGGGAGTGTGGCTTTGGTCGCATGGATGAGGTGGAATGGTGTAAAACCGGTGGCAGTTTTAACTATCGTGTGATAGGCCCATAAAGTTGAAAACAACATATGGTTCCAATCGGTCTTGTGTCTATTAATGGTGTGCTGTGGCATGGTGTTGAGGACTTTATTGATAGCCTCGACCTGTTCATTGGACTGAGGGTAGTATCGGGAGGAAAACTCATGGGTAAAACCTAAATTTGAGGAGATTTATGCAAAGATCTCGTTCTCAAAGTGTTTACCATGATTAGAAACTAAATGTTGTAGGACTCTGAACCGGATAATGACATTGTTAAAGAAAAAACGGATTGTTGTGTCAGAGGTGTTGTTAAATGTGGGCATGGCTTCAGCCCATTTGGTAAAATAATCCAAATGGGGTTGGAGTGGCTATCGGTTTCGGACAGGGGTCACTACAGGCCTGACAGACGTGACTAGAATCAAATCTTGGAATCTTTTTTCGTCAAAGATGGTCTCATCTAAACGAGATTCAGATTTAGTTCTGAACAGGGATTGTTCAAATTTCATGCCAAAATCAAGGTCTTCGAAACAATTCAATCCGTCCTTTAGTAAAGACAAATAACGATCTAGATGCAACAAAGGGGTTACTGGATTTTCTTTTCTTTTTTGTACACGCTTTTCAGGGTTAGACACATGGATTGCAGGTTCAAGGTCTGGGTTGCTCCTAGTGTGAATTTTCTTAGGAGCCAGGATTTCTATCTTACATGGTGTAGTGCAACGGGTCATTGAGTAATGGAGTCACCAGGGTAAAAATAATCTCAGCCAATAAGGTATTTGGTCCACTGTCACCCTCAGGGATCAAACTAAAGCTTTAAGTTGTTTTCCAAGGGAAAATTTTTCAATTTTGTCCCCGGCAACGGCGCCAAAATGTTAGCACTCTGTAAATTTTGTTTAGCTGAATAGAAAAATGATAGAGGTAACTATTTCAACCTACTTTAGAGCTAGACACTAGCCTACTCAACTCAGGGAGGGATCTCTCATGTCACTTGATATATCTATGGCAACCGATGGCTAGATTAGGTTTTTTTGGGGAAGTTTTTTAAAAGAGTTGCTGGCAAAGAAGGGGAGGAACACTCATGGCTATGGAGTCAAAATTATGAAAGTGAACGAAAACAGCACATAAGCTAATAAAACTCTCCAGAGGATAAATTCTAAGTGAGGTGATGAGTCTGAGTTATTCTTAAAATTGAAATAGAGTGTAGGAAGATAAAGGAAACAAATAACCTCATCAGAGCATTGCCGAAATGAATTATGAATTAGTTAAGAAGACAATCACATAGTTTAAATTAATTAAGCCAAGAGCATTGCAAGATGAATTCTGGGTCTTTAAATCTCCAATTTAAACAGAAGAAAATGTAAATGAAATAACAGGTCACAGGAAATAGATACGATGAAAGGAAACAAAAATCATATCACCACCCTTTAGAATGTTCTCATAGAGACTTCAAAATCTTCTGCATTTGTATTCAATTCAGATTCGGAAAATTTACAAAATAGAGTCTGGTACAACCAAAAGGTGTTCTTGCACTTCTGCCAACATTAATTCTTTCAAGTATTACAGTACTTATACAATCTGATCAAAAAATGACTGAAACTGAAACGTTTCAACTTCCATAACAGTTTCGACTAACAGTTTTGGTATATGAAACGATTTACAATAATTTACAAAAAACGTTTCAAAATTATGGGCAATTTCTCTAACTGCTTGACTTCCTCCATGCCATCTATCTCGCTCTGGTCTTCTGCTAGATCTGCAAAACTGGTGACACCTGGGGATCACTTGTTGGTTCCATGGGTGTTGCACTTTATCTTACCCAAACGCATGATTTCTTTCCATTGTGGATCAGAGGGGATTTCGTAATCCATCATCTCTTTAATCAAAATTTCCAAGTCAATGCATGTCGCATAGGACATAGTTGGCATGCCGACCTTCATTGTTTTAAACTTATTCAAAATTTCAAAATCTGTAGCCAAATACTCTACTAGACTTGGGCCTTTCAGACTTTCTTCCATATCTTCAAACTTAGAATGGTCCATTCTGCATTGCATGAGGAGAGAATGGTAGTCTTCTTGATTGTATAATGAACCTTTGCCATCCCAAAATGATGGGAGTCCTTTTCTAAACAATTGTTCAAAGGTGTATTTAAACTCGTGTATGATGTGTTCCATTTGCATAGCTTTGTTCTAGACCGATCTGAGTAGGTTGTGCTTGGCGATGATCCTCCTGGCTGAAATGATCAACGCAGTTCTGTCCTTCACTCCAATGGTTTGAAGATCAATAGTTGGTACAGCATTTAGTAATTCAATAGCATTTTGGGCCCATTCTGAGGGCTTCTTTGTTGACACTTCATTAACAACAGTGCACCTGCTCCGAGCTGTAACAACCACGTTATCTTTGTCATTTATAAAATTCAGATAAACTCTGAAATTAGCAACCTCTGCAGCAATATCATTCCATATTACATGTTTGGCTCCATGTAATAGCATTTCACCCTTTAACCTGGTTTTTATCTTGCTCACTCTCTCCTGCAGATCTTGATTATCTCTCTGGAGTTGAGTCATCTTCTCATCCTTCACTTTCATCTCTTGCTTCAATTTTTCCATGTTCTCTTTGAGACTCTTGATCTCACATGTTTTTAAGCTTACCTGGGACATAGCTTGGACTAACCCCTCAGTGCTTGATCCAGCCTCTATATTAGCAGGTCTAATGACATCCATGTCTGATGTCGTTGCCTGTTTTTGTGACCAATTCTCTTTCTCTTTTTCCAATTGCATCACTTTAGCCTTGAAATTGAGTGCCTCTTGTATGAATGTTTCCTTCTCCTATTCCAAAGTAGTCATTTTTGTTGTTTGTGGATGATCTGTAGGTGACATATTCAGATTTTTCTTTAGGATTTCAATCATCTTATCCTTTTCATCCAGGGAAGCCTTCAATCCTTGTAGACCTTCAGATTCTAACCTTTTGACTTATGTCATCCCAGCTTTGCTAGATGCATTTTCCTATTTTAGTTGTTCGTCTAGTTTGAGTGCATGTGTTGTCAATCTCGCAACCCTCAAACCTAAGCTCAGATAATCAAAATATAGCATGTCGCTAACATTCTTGTGGAATTTTACTTTATCAGGGGCACCAATGTTTACATAGTGCATTTTGATCTCAGACACCTTATCATCATCAGCCACTGCAATGTTAAATGTCTTTCTATCCACATCTCTGACTGAGAGCAAGTGAGCCTTAGGTTGGGAAGTCCTTTCTACTTCAATAAAAAGGTCTCTTATTTCACTGTTGGCCATACTCCCCTTCACAGTGTACTGGTTCATTAAATCTTCCTTGGACTAATAAACTGCCCCAGGTGTCTGGCTAAATATGTGTTTCTTGCTGCTAAAAACCTTTGTGCTACTTTCATTTTGTGGTATGTTTTCTGTATCAGCTTCTTCATTCTTAGTTTCACCCTCCACCATATTCATGCATGTTTTCTCTTTGTGTTCTTCTTCTTCCAAGTCGACTACTTGAGAGGATGATGCAATTTTCATTTTCTTGAGAATATCTTGCTAGCTACTGGCACCCAGGGCCTTTGAACTGATCCTCTTATTGTAGATACTCATTTCAGGAGCTTTGACAATCAACCTGGGGGAATATTTATGTGTTGGACTCTGCTGGGAGGCTTTGTCTGTTTGTTTTGTTTGATCATGCTTCATGGTGACCTCCATATCTATACATGTTTCTAGATTGGCCAACTTATCAAATCCTTCAACCTGCTCGTGCTCATAGGGACCTTATATACTTAACAATCTTCTCTTTGATATGATCTGATGCAGATCATATTTTCTTCCTTGCAACTGTGTGAACCCAAATTCACTGAGTTTGGATTGAATCTGAGGCAAACAGGACTTGTTTTTTACCACAAAGGGACCTACTACGAAAGGAAATTTCAAATTGGAAGCCTTGTGTGCTTTCAGAAAATGTTCAGTCTCTCAGATAATTCTTTGTCTTATGAACTCCAACGCAAAAATCTTGGGAGTCAGAAAAACTGGAAAAAAGATGAGGTCCTTCCTGGTATCCATATACCCAAATCACAGTGGATTGTGTGAATAGCATCCAGTCTCCTACCATGCTCTCTGGATTTAGATGTAATTATCTTTTCATTTATTCCAGAACCCTTAGCAGATCTGAACCAAAAATGAGACTGTATACTCTGGACATAATCTTGTTGATGAAGGTGAGCATGGTGATCCTTTTACACTCGGTCGAAATAAATGCAATCTCAGGAAATTCGGTTTTGTTAGATTCCATAAACATTCTCAGCAAGTGCGTGTAGTATCTGAAGTGTTGCAATGAATTGTAGTTAACCAATTGTTGATGTATATTTTCAGCAATAAAGTTGTCAAAACTAATAATGACTGACTGACCAGACAGAAAGAAAACTAACAGGAAACCTAACATGACTTCTACCACAAACTTTTCATTGTCTAACTCTAAAATTTGACTTAACAAAGAACAATCCCGCTGGACTTCGATGATCATGATGCTTACACTGGCAGGTAATGACAAATTCTCTGACTGATATTCAGGTTTGACAATGGTTTGTAGGAACATGGATTTTACTTCTGGTGGTCATTCTCTATAAATTGTGATCATTTTCTGTTCTTCGAAGGGCTCTGACACTGTGGGGGGGGACTCTGGTATACTGAGGGTGTGCCAGAGTGATGGACTGTCTATTTCACATAGAACCTCTGACCCTAATTTATTCAGAATGACTCTTTCTTCCTGAGAATATCACTCTGCACACCAGCTTACAAATTTAGGGAATGGAAAAACTACTTCTACGACATAAGGGGTGATGGAGGCTTGAGTCTCTTCAAAGAAAGGTATGTGTGACACAAAATTGTCTAACAAATTTGATCTGGACACAGAAACGGGTGAGACTGTTATCTCTGTGTTGAAAACGTCAAATTCTCTATCAATTAGGGCTTCCTCTCTAGAGGAAATGTATTGTTCATTCATGGATAAAACAACAAGATTGGAAACCATGGAGAAGAATACTTGTCAAGCGGTGAAAGAAACACGAATCTAATTCAGTTATGAGCTTAAAATTCAAATGGAAGCTTTGCGCCAAATTTTCGAACGGTTGAAAGCTTCGACATATCATAAAACAATGTTGGGGGTTCTCCTTTTATAGCTATCTATTGACATCGTGGGTTGGAAAAAATGGTTTTAGGTGGACCGCTTTTTTCCCTGATGCGCTTCTGAGGGTGCCACGCGTCCATGATTTAAACCACGATAGTTTTCCCTGGCCCGCCCTCTATTGGTTAATCTTTGAGATACTCCAATCATTGATATGAGTTACAACCATTGATTTGGATCGCTCCAAGATCTATGGTCCACATTTACCCGGCAACTTTCGACATCAAAGATCGGAGAGAGTGGTTTTAGTCAGACTGATTTTTTCTCCGATGTACCTCTAGAGGCGCCAGGTGTCCACAGATAAAACCATGACAGTTTTCCCTTACCTTCCCTTGACTGTTTAATCTCCACGCTACTTCATCCTCCGATATTCACCTCAGTCATTGATCTAGGCCGCTTTCAAGATCGATGGTCTGCCAAGACTTACCCTTCACGCCTCTGCTATATTTGTCTATACCCCACAGAAATACAGCCTATCCCTTTAAATTATCATATCTCCTTAGCGACATAGCCTCTCGCTAAAATTATGAAGCTTGGATATCATCTGAAAATTGTTATGGTCATAACGTTGGCTCCAACTGGGGATGTTATCCTCCCTGGGAGGTAGCAAAGAACTATAGACTAAGTGCATTCCCATTGGGCTTTGACCTATCAATGTGATTTGAATCTACTGATATTTTATTCAAAACTTAAAATCTACTCAGCATAGCTTAGGGCCTTCACCTCGGGATTCAACCATGCTTCTTTATTTCAGTCTTTCATGCGTAACAGAAAAAGTAAAATGATTATATACAATGAATGGTGGGGTGATGGTCTTTCAAACAATGTAATGTTTGAGGAACCTGCTATTCACAGGTCCTCCTCCAGTGAGTTCTCCATTACTTTCTTCTAACAAATAGGCATTTTTCCCATGGTAAGCTGTGATTTTGAATGGACCCAGCCACAGGTTATCAAATTTCCCATGTTTGCCCTTATCTTCATTCTTGGCATCCCACCTTAGTACCTAGTCTCCTAGCTCAAAGTCATCCACCTTGTTACATCTGTCGAAAGCTTATTTGATCTTGTCTTTTCGAAGCTGAGCATTATTGAAGGCTCTTTCTCTGGTATGTTGTACGTCGATGAGCTCATCCTCTCTTCTTCAGTTGGCATTAGTTTATGCTTCTTGTTCCTGCAACAACTTCATCACCGACAATCCCAATGCAGTAGGGAAGATATCTTATGTACCATAAATGATTTGGAAAGGAGATGTAGCGATATATCTCTTTGGGGATATTCTGTCAGCCCACAATGCATGAATGAGCTTTTTGTGCCATGCCTTTTTATTCTCTTGCAGCAATTTTTTGATGAGTCTAACCATACTTTTGTTTGAAGACTCAACCAATCCATTTCCTTGGGGGTAGTATGACGTGGAATGACCAAGGGTAATGTTGTAATCACTGTAAAATTTCTCCAACTTTTTAGACTTGACGGTCGCTACATTGTTTGTTATAATCTTGATCGGACATTCGAATCTGGACAGGATATTGTCTTCTAGGAATCGAATGATAACATCATTTGTGGTTTGTCTAGTGGGAACATCTTCGATCCACTTAGTAAAATAATATGTTACAGTCAGGATCCATTTGTGTTGAGACGAGGACTGTGGATGTATATCCCCTATAAAATCAAGGCCCCATTGTCTGCAAGGAGCTTCTATTGAGATGGGCTTTAATGGTAGAGACTGCAATTTTCCTTTCCCATCGAAGATTTGGCATTCATGGAATTTCGAAACCTCTTTGTATACATCAGGAAAAATGCTTGGCCAATAAAATCCAGATCTCAAAATTTTGTGCACAGTTGTCTTCCAATAATGATGACCTCCACAATCACCTTTATGGAACTCTCTTATGGTTTTCTCTGCTTCTTCTTCTATCAAACAACTCGGTAAAATTCCTCTTGGGTCCTTCCAGTACAGTAATTCATTCACTATAAAAAAAAATTCCGCCTTCAGTTTCAAGAATCTGGATTTTGTTTTACTATACATAGAAGGAGCTTGCAGATTTTTTAACACAAAGATAATTTCTACATACCATATAGAGTCAAGAAATTTCTGAGGTATTTGTGGAGTCGCCCTCTCTTCCTCTGTTGTATTCTTTGACATATCTATAGTGAAGTTTATTCCCAAGAGGTAGTAGTTTGTTTGGGCCATCAGTCTAGCAAGTCCCTGCCCTTTGATTAACTTCATGGGCTTAATTTCAAGATCATATTCTAATAGTACTGCAATCCATTTTCCCATATTTCCTTCAGGATTAGGCTGTGTTAAGATGTCTTTCAATGAGATGTTGGGAACATAAGTAGTGGTATGTGAATGTAGAATATAAACTATGAATTCCCTCAATGCCTTAACCAAAGCATACACATGCTTCTCCATGATGTCATATTTAAAAGGAGCATCTCTCAATGTTTTACTGTAGTATGTTATGGGCTTCTCAAAATTATGTTCATCCTTCTGGAGTAATACACCTGCAATTGTGTGTTATGAAGTGAAAGATTATAGTATGAAATCTTTCTCAAAATTTGGACTAGCCAGCCCAGGAGCCTTTCTCAATTCTACCTTGATGTCTTCGAAAAATTTTCTAGCCTCAGGGATCCATTTGATTTCATTTCCCTTCTTTAACATGTTAGTGATATGCTTTATGATCTCTACTAAATTAGGAATGAATCTCCTCAGGAAATTTACTTTGCCTAGGAAGGATTGTACTTCCTTTTTGCTTCTGGGTATGCCAATATTCAAGATCCCCTCAACCTTGCTGGGGTCTACCTTTATTCCTTCCTTAGAAATGATGTGCCCTAAGAGATTTCCTTCTTCCATGGCAAAATTTGATTTTTTCAGATTTAGTGATATACCAAATTTTCTGCATTTTTCAAACGCCCTTCTGAGATGTTTTATGTGTTCTTCATCTGAGGTAGAATACACAATAATGTCATCAAGGTATATGACAATATTTTTTTCTTTTTTATCTGCAAAAGCTATGTCCATAGCCCTCTGAAACATTTCCCCTACATTCATAAGTCCAAATGGCATCTTGGCGTACATGAATGTTCCCCAAGGTGTGGTGAACGTTGTCTTTTCTTGATCATCAGGATGTACCATGATCTTGTTGTATCCCGAGAAACCATCTAACATTGACATCCTTTGAGATCCCACCACCTTATGTATAATGTGATCCATTTTGGGCAAAGGTTAGTTATCTTTAAGAGATACTTTATTCAGGTTCTTGAAGTCCACAAACAATCTAATCTCTCCACTCTTTTTTCTAACTGGCACTAGATTTGCTACTCATTTGGAGAATCTCAGGGATACTATGATTTTTTCTTCAAACAGTTTCTTTATTTCTTTCTCTATCAATGGTAACAGCAGAGGGTTTATTCTTCTTAATTTCTGTTTGAATGGCTTGTGATCTTCCTTTATTGGGATAACATGTTGGATTATACTAGTATCATAAACTTTCAATTCATCATAGCTCCAAGAAATACATCAGGGAATTCCTTCATTAATTTTACATACCTTTCTTTGATTTCAGGGTTGAGCTTCCTGGACAGATTAATGATTTTTGGGTCTTCTGGAGTCCCAATATTACAATCTTCCACATCCCCTTCATCTACTATAATCTTTGGACTTCTGGCCACGTCATTGTTATCAAAAAAAAAATTCTAATGGTACCAGGCCTTTGGGGATAATGTTTCTCTTCAATTGTACAATATCTCTGCCAGCAATTTGATTGTCAAAATATCCTTCTTTAGTGAAAGCAGTTGCATCCACTTCATCGTCGCAATATTCATCGTCAATGTTTAAATTTTCAAACTCATTTTCCATTCTGAGGAAGTTTTCTAAATGTTTGTCATTCTTGAAGACTTGTCGGTGTTTCATATTGTCTGGTATTGTTGGCCTATACTTGACTTCAACCTAGTAGCTTTTTTCGGGAAAAATTGGGACTTTGAATACTACTGCTAATGTGGCCAAAGCATCGGCAACCTGATTGTGTTCCCTTGGAATTGATGAAAGGTTACATTTTGAAAATTTCTCTAGGAGTTCTAGTACCAGGTTTCTGGAAGCCCTCAATCTAGGATGTTTTGCTTGGTAGATTCCTTTGATCTGATTCATGATAAGCTCAGAATCTCCAAGTACAGCAATTCTTTTGGCACCTAATTCTTCCAAAACCTTCAATCCCAATATTAACAATTCATACTCGGCCATATTATTTGTGCATTTGAAAACAAGTTTGTAAGAGCATAATTTTGCATCTCCTTTGGGATGATTTATCCACATGCCAACTCCAGCTCCTTCTCTACATCCAACTCCATCGAAATTCATTTTCCATATCTGATCCTCTGCATCACCCTGATGCTCTGAAATTTTTTCCATCTGTTGTTCAGGCATACCTTTACTTGCCAGGACGATTTATGTTTCTTCCACTCTGGAGCATGGGTCATTGAAGAAAATGGAATATCCCAACCCAGTACTCACTGAGTAAATAGGATGATTGGTTGGTTGTGATTTGTTGATGACCATATATTTAAGTAGAACCTCCCTGCACAATCCTCTGTCTTGACCAAAGACCGGGATAGTGGCATATGGCATGTCCATCTGGAGGGTTCCTTTTAGTTTTTCATCCCATGACCTAGACAACAGCATGCCAAATTTTAGAGGGATATCAGCGACCACCAGGTCCATCACCATATTCTTCTCTAGGATTTGTGCCAGAGAAACGACCATGTCTTTGAYCATGCCAAGGCATTTCACCTTTCTTGAATCAAAGGAGAACRGATCTTTATAGGGTCTTGTAACCTCAAGACCTAATTGGTCCATGACCACTTTGGGCATCAGGTTGTGAGAYGCTCCAGAGTCCAGCATAGCATTGTGTAAAGTCATATCGTGGATTTTTAAGCTGACATAGAAAGGAGGGACTTCTTCATTTTCACTGCAGCTCTCTTCTACTCTTGGCCCAAATAAGATGGTTGGGTGATCATCTTGTATGTTCAAGGTATCATAGGTTTGTCCCATATTAAGCATATTGATGATCTAATTTCTGTATTCGCTATTTCTGATCAATTCATTAAACAGTACCAAAATTTTTATTTTAGCCGTCTCACTTTCGAAATCAAAAGAGGACGGAGTTTTTTCTACCTCTTTGGTGACCATTTCTTTTCTTGTCAATATTTTCTTCTAAGGTTCTTCTTTTTGCTACCCCTTATCCACAATATCTTTTGCAGTAGAATCTTTCCCAGTGGAGTCTTTTGCGACTGAATCCTTCCTAGTGGAATCCTTTGCAGTTGAATCTTTTCCAGTGGAATCCCTTTTGGGCTAACTAGAAGAAGGTATATTATTTTGAGCTTCTTTGGTGAGATTTCCCTTTGGAAGATTACCCTTTGGAGGGTTTGGAGGTACTTTTTGATTTCGCAGGTTATATTGCTTTTGTAATTGCATGATGGCGTTCCTCAACCCAGTCTCATAATCTTCTCTTTCTACTGATACCCTTTCCTCTTTATCTTGCAAAACGATCTCGCTTACATCCATGAATTGTTCGTGTTCTTCTTTGGTAAAAAACACCTTAGTTTCTTTATCATCACAACAGTTCATGTTATCTTCAAAATATTCATCATAATCTTCATTTACATAATTATTTTGAAAAGGAGGCCTTATCTGCTGCTCCCCCTGATTTCTTGGGTTTCCCTGATTTGCATGATTGCCCTTATTTGCTTGATCTATTTGAGTTGCCTAATTTCCTTGGTTCCTCTACTCTCTTTGTCTTATCTGTGGAACAGATGGTCTCCTCGAATTTATGGGTGGACCATCAGCCTGTTCTCTAGGGTTGGGCTTGTTTCCCAGTGCCATTCTTTATATCATTCTCTCCATGTTTCTCATCATTGCTTCGAATCTTTCTTCTAATGTGTGTGACGTTGAAGTTTGTGCTTTATCCTGAGTTATGTTCATGTTTCTTCTAGAATTATCTTTCATATTTCCTGAAGCCATTAGGTTTACTTCGAATTCAATGGCATCTGTCATCATATCGTCTAATGCGGCAGATCTTCGTTCTCTCAATAATAAAGAAAAATCACTTTCGAAAGAATTAGCATATATGAGCTAAGCAGCTTTAGGTGGGGGTTTTACTTCATCAGGAATCGCATTATATACTTTCATGAATTTTTTCAAAAACTCTTGCACTGTTTCATCAGGTGATCTCTTCATATTGTTATACTAGGTCAACAACTGAAGGGGGTTTTTCTTATCTCCCCATTTGGCAAGGAAGATTGTTTCAAAGGCCTTGAAATCTGCGATACTACCTGGTGCAAGGGCTCTGAACCACTTCCTCACATCTCCTACAAGACTTTGTGTCAACAACCTCATTTTCACATCTACAAAATCCACCTCTTCCAAGTCTATGAAATAATTAAACCAGTATAGGTGTTTTTGGGCTGATATGTTACCTTCAGCATCATATAACTTAATCCTTAGATTGTAGTCATCAAGTAAGTCATGCAATTGAGCAGGCAGTATGAGAGGAGAAAATATGGTTGCCATAACTGTCGTGAGGGGTCGGAGTGGCTTTCGGTTTCGGACAGGGGTCACTATAGGCCTGACAGAGGTGACTAGAATCAAATCTTGGAATCTTTTTTTGTCAAAGATGGTCTCATCTAAATGAGATTCGAATTTAGTTCTGAACAGGGATTGTTCAAATTTTAGGTCAAACTCAAGGTCTTCGATACAAGTCAATCTGTCCATGGGTAAAGACAAATAATGATTTGGACGCAACATAGGGGTTACTGGATTTTCTTTTCTTTTTCGTACAATATTTTCATGGTTAGACACATGGATTGCAAGTTCGGGGTCTGGGTTGCTCCTGGTGTGAATTTTCTTAGGAGCCAGGATTTATATCTTACATGGTGTAGTGCAACTAGTATCTGAGTAATGGAGTCACCAGGGTAAAAATAATCTCATCCAATAAGGTATTTGGTCCACTGTCACCCTCAAGGATCAAACTAAAGCTTTAATTCATTTTCCCAGGGAAAATTTTTCAATTTCGTCCTCGGCAACGAGGCCAAAATGTTAGCACTCTGTAAAAAATTTCCGGTTGAATAGACAAACAACAGAGGTAATTGTTTCAACCTACTTTAGAGCTAGGCACTAGCCTGCTCAACTCAGAGAGGGCTCTCTCGTGCCACTTGATATATCTATGGCAACCGGTGGCTAGATTAGGTTTGTTTTGGGAGGTTTTTTAATAGAGTTGCTGGAAAAGAAGGGGAGGAACACTCAGGGCTATGGAGTCAAAATTCTAAAAGTGAATGAAAATAGCACATCAGAGCATTACCGAAATGAATTCTAAATTAGTTAACAAGACAATCACAAAGTTTAAATTGCTTAAGCCAAGAGCATCGCAAGATGAATTACGGGCCTTTAACTCTCCAATTTAAATAGAAGAAAATGTAAATGAAATAACAGGTCACAGGAAATGCATACGATGAAAGGAAACAAAGCTCATATCACCACCCTTTAGAATATTTTCATAGAGACTTCAAAATCTTCTACATTTGTATTCAATTCAGATTCAGAAAATTTACAAAATAGAGTCTGGTACAACCAAAAGGTGCTCTTGCACTTCTGCCAAGATTAATTCATTCAAGTATCCCAGTACTTATACAATTTGATCAAAAAATGACTGGAACTGAAACGTTTCAGCTTCCATAATAGTTTCGACTGACAGTTTCGGTATACAAAATGATTTACAATAATTTACAAAAAAAAATTCAAAATTATGGGCAATTTCTCTGACTGCTTGACTTCCTTCGCCCCATCTATATCGCTCTGGTCTTCTGTCGAATCTGCAAAACTGGTGACACCTGGGGATCACTTGTTGGTTCTTGGGACGTTTCACTTTGTCTTACCCAACCACACGATTTCTTTCCATTGTGGATCAGAGGGCATTTCATAATCCATCATCTCTTTAATAAAAATTTCCAAGTCGATGCATGTGGCATAGGACATAGTTGGCATGCCGACCGTCACTGTTTTAAACTTATTCAAAATTTCAAAATATGTAGCCAAATACTCTACCAGACTTGGGCCTTTCAGACTTTCTTCCATATCTTCAAACTTAGAATGGTCCATTTTGCATTGCATGAGGAGAGAATGGCAGTCTTCTTGATTGTATAATGAACCTTTGCCATCCCAAAATGATGGGAGTCCTTTGCTAAACAATTGTTCAAAGGCGTCTTTAAACTCCTGTATGTTGTGCTCCATTTGCATAACTTTGTTCTGGACCGACCTGAGTAGGTTGTGCTTGGCGATGATCCTCCTGGCTGAAATGATCAACGCAGTTCTGTCCTTCACTTCGATGGTTTGAAGATCAGCAGTTGGTACAGCATTTAGTAAGTCAATAGCATTTTGGGCCCATTCTGAGGGCTTCTTTGCTAACACTTCACTAAAAACAGTGCGCCTGCTCCGAGCTGTAGTAGCCACATTATCTTTGTCATTTATAAAATTCAGATAAACTCTGAAATTAGCAACCTCTACAACAATAGCATCCCATATTACATGTTTGGCTAGTGTAATAGCATTTTCCCCTTTAACCTAGTTTTTAGCTTGCTCACTCTCTCCTGCAGATCTTGATTATCTCTATGGATTTGAGTCATCTTCTCATCCTTCACTTTCATCTTTTGCTTCAATTTTTCCATGTTCTCTTTGAGACTCTTGATCTCACCTATTTTTAAGCTTACCTGGGACATAGCTTGGACTAACCCCTCAATGCTTGATCCAACCTCTATATTAGCAGGTATCATGACAACCATGTCTGATTTCGCTGCCTGTGTTTGTGACCAATTCTCTTTCTCTTTTTCCAATTACAGCACTTTAGCCTTGTAATTGAGTGCCTCTTGTTTGAATGTTTCCTTCTCCTGTTCCAAAGCAGTTAGTTATGTTTTCTGTGGATGATCTATAGGTGACATATTCATCTTTTTCTTTAGGCTTTGGATCTTCTTATCCTTTTCATCCAGGGAAGCCTTCAATCCCTGTGGACCTTCAAATTCTAACCTTTTGTGTTGTGTCATCCAAGCTTTGATAGATGCCTTTTCCTATTTCAGTTGTCCATCTAGTTTGAGTGCATGTGTTGTCAATCTCACAACCCTCAAACCTAAGCTCAGATAATCAGAATATAGCATGTCACTGACATTCCTATCAAATTTTACTTTATCAGGGGCACCAATGTTTTCATAGTGCATTTTGATCTCAGACACCTTATCATCATCAACCACTGCAATGTTAAATGTCTTTCTATCCACATCTTTGATTGAGAGCAAGTGAGCCTTACATTGGGAATTCATTTCTACTTCAGGTAAAAGGTCTCTTATTTCATTGTTGGCCATACTCCCCTTCACAGTGTATTGGTTCATTAAATCTTCCTTGGACTGATAAACTACCCCAGGTGTCTGGCTAAATATTTGTTTCCTGCTGTTAAAAACCTTTATGTTGCTTTCATTTTGTGGTATGTTTCCTGTATCAGCTTCTTCATTCTTAGTTTCACCCTCCACCATCTCCATGCATGTTTTCTCTTTGGTTTCTTCTTCTTCCGGGTCGACTACTTGAGAGGACGATGCAATTTTCATTTTCTTGAGAATATCTTGCTGGCTACTAGCACCTAGGGCCTCCGAACTGCTCCTCTTATTGTAGACGTTTATTTTAGGATCTTTGACAATCAACCTAGGGGAAGGTTTATGTGTTGGACTCTGCTGGGAGGCTGTGTCTTCTTGTTTTGTTTGATCATGTTGCATGGTGACCTCCATATCTATACATGTTTCTAGATTGGCCAACTTATCAAATCCTTCAACCCGCTCGTGTTCATAGGGACCTTGTCTAGTTGTCAATCTTCTCTTTGATATGATCTGATGCGGATCATATTTTCTTCCTTGCAACTATGTGAACCCAAATTCACTGAGTTTGGATTGAATCTGAGGCAAACAGGACTTATTTTTTACCACAAAGGGACCTACTACGAAAGGAAATTTCAGATTGGAAACCTTGTGTGCTTTCAGAAAATATTCAGTCTCTGAGATAATTCTTTGTCTTAAGAACTCCAAAGACATAGAATATTTACTATACATTATTTTTAGTTTTATACAAAAAAAAAAATATGGAAATGATTATTATTTACTATAAATTATTTCTAGTTTTATACAAAATATTATATTCAACATATATATATGATATCAATGTCACAAATTTGTTTGGGTGCAATAAAATGTTTTAATTAAAGAACATTATGTACTTAAAAATTAATTCATTCATCAACTCAAGGAATTATTTCAATTGATTATTATCTAAAATAGTATTGGACATTTGACTAATTCAATGTGAAGGAGGTATCGAAATTCAAATATCCTTGAATGAAACCCCTTGAGTAAGACCATTTTGATGAAATAAGTGCATGCATATAGAACCCCTTTTGCACTTCTAGTTGTTGTTGTTGTGATAAACCACAAGATTTGATAGGTACCTTGGCATAGATGGATAGGGAAATCAATATGAACCCTGCAACATAATAATAAATGTTGCATAGCTTAGGATATATACCACTACATTTGAATCATTTTTGGACCCAATATTGTGTATCCAACCTATAGAACATTTATTACTTTGTTGTGAAGTGCATATTATTTCTCGACGAACAACACCAACAAGAAAACCAACAAGAATTTCCGCACCACTACATTTTCCTTCCATTCACCTTCCTAGAGTATGATAAAGCAAAGAACCTACTCCCCATTCTCACTTGGTCACATCTTTAAATCCCCCTCTACTTTCGTTAATAGTTCAATTTGTTTTCTTATGAATAACTATCAATTATGCTAGAGCTCAAAGCAATTGAAGAAGGATATAATATTGTTCACCATTATTCCATAGTTAGACCTCCAACCCTATTTGTTTACCAAAGAAAATATTCTATCATGGGAAAAGCCTTGAGAAGCAAAGCGATAGCTCCAAGATCTAAGGAAGTCATGCCCATTGAATTATATGACCCAAGTGTAGAGATCATTGGAGACTTGGATGGAAATGTGGAGCACACTAGATTGGTTGATAGTGACTCATCAAACGGTGACTTGTTTCCCAACATGAAGAGTCAAGACTGACGTGTACATGGGCCAACTTCTATTAGATTCTAGAGATATTGCTTCCATATCGAAGCCTACTTTTGAGCCCCTGTGATATTAAAAGTTTTTGAATTTGTTGGACTTTCCTATATTCGACACCACAAGGGTGGTGGCTAGATGTACAATTTGTTTTATCATCAGAGTGCATGCTAACATCATTTGGTTAGAGAGAGCTTAACAAATTCATGTCTAGGATATCCATTCAATGGCAAGCCTCTCAATGGAGGTACAAGATGTATCGGAGGAATTTCAAGGTGTTGGAAAGCATGGGAAGTCGATGAATGAACCTATCATATATGACCAATATGGTATTAAGAGAGGAGCTCATGGTGTTATCATCTCATAGATCAACCATGACCAAGTTCATTTTTTTTATCTAAAATGGATCTAAACCAACGAATGGGTGTAAGAATCAGTACCTACAATGCAATTCAATAGTTAATGAAGGTTAAGCAAACATTGTGAATCATGCAAAGCAAAATTTGAAGAAGAAAAAATGAAAATGAGAAGGAAAAGTGGATTAATTAAAAGATAAAAATTAAAATAGGAGAGAAGGTTGACGAATGGGAAATGAAAGGTCATGTGTATAGGCCTTCCCCTTTCCCCC
>WSFP011399055.1:0-26803 GCA_009831015.1 Picea engelmannii
ATTTGCAATGTGGACTTGATTAGAAATTTGTTAGCACTAGGTATGGGTCATGGGGTATTAGACATGGTATATGGAGGAAAATAGAGTTCCTTAGGAACTAAAGTAAGCCTCTAGGCATACAAATCTAAGAAAAACACTGTGAACCACCACATGTAACATCTTGAGAGTATCATATCCCTTTTAGTTGGGATATGCGCACCATTAGAAGGTTTTGATCTCTACATTTGAGTCTCATTTCCTTGACCATGCTCGGGGGAGGAAACCTAGGCCTCAAGCCCTAAAGGTAGCTTCTAAGGTTGAAGGGACATGACTGAGGACTTTAACCGTCACATACAAACTTTTTATGGAATATTTATCCTTTAAGAGGGGATATGGGCTCTATTATAAGGATTTTAGCAGTAGATTTGGGTCATAATGCTTGAACATGATCAGGGGAGGAAACCCTAACCTTATGCCCTAAAGAAATATTTTAGGCATCAAAGGCCAATAATATCACATCAAACATGTGTCTCATGTCCTTGGACATGATCAAGGGAGGAAACATGAATCTTAGGACCTCAAGCAAGATTCTATCCATCCAATACAAAGAAGGATGCTTTCAATAACCACACATGGCCTCGTGAAGGTATCTTTGGGCTATAATTGGGGATGTCATTTCCACTAGGTGGTTTTGTGTAGTAGGTATGTGTCTTAGGGCTCTAGAAATGATCTATGGAAGAACACCATGCCTTAGGTTCAAAATAAATATTTTATGAATCTAGAGCCATTAACAATGCCCCGAAGCACCACAGATGACATTAAGCCTCTAAGAAAGGTTGTTATTTCCCTCACAAGATTTTTAGCATTATGTATGGGTTTTAGGAATTTGATATAGTTGAGGGGGGACGAAGTCTTAGATAATCTACAAAGATTTTAAATATCCAAGGTCAAACACAATAACTCAAACCACCACACTCGACCTCTCAATATCTTAGGTAGATGCTAAGGCTCAAGTTTCATGAATGAAACCTCAAAACATCGTTTATGACCTCTCGAGGGGATGTTTAGCCTTCAAGTGGGGATATGGACATTTCTAAGATATTTTGAGCATTAGGTATGGGTGTTTAGTACTTGGACATGATTGAGAGAGGAAACCTAAGCCTTGGGTCCTAAAGGAAACCTCTAGGCATATAGGGTCAATAACATCATGTTGAACCATCACAAAGGACATTTCTAGGGTATCCCTCATGTCCAATTGGGGATGTTCATAATTATGATTTTTTGAACATGAATTATGTGTTTTTGGAACCTTAATATGGTAAGGGGAACAAACTAAAGAGTTAGTCCCTAAAAAAACCTTCTAGTATTTTGAGGCCAAGAATGACACCTTGAACCACCACAAATGAACTCTCGAGGGAATCTAACTAGGTATATAGGTACCATTAGCATTTTTAGATCTAGGTATGGGCATTGGGTCCCTAAACATGGTCACAGGTGGAAACATGAACCTTCAGTACTAAATATTCTATCCATCTGGGGATAATAAGGTTGCGTTGAACAACCATACATTGCCTCTTGAACGTATCCTTTTCCTATGATTGGGTATGTTGGTACCAATAGGTGGTTCTGAGTTGTAGGTATGCGTCATAGGGATATATAGATGATCTAGGGAAGAAGGGAATGCCTCAGGTTCTAATGAAATCTTTGAGGAATCCAGAGCCATGAAATATTTTTTGAAGCACCACACATGAACTTTGGAGGGTATCCTTAGTCTATAATAAAGGATGTTAGTGCCCTCACAAGGTTTTGAGCATTAGGTATGGGTCTTAAGTCCTTGATATGGTAGAGGGGTGGAACCCAAGCCTTAGTTTAAGTACAAATAGTTTAGTCATCTAGGGTGAAATAGCTCTCAAACAACTTCACCAAACCTCTCAAGGTTTTAAGCATATTATAGGGCTCAAAGGTCATGTATGACACCTCAAACCACTATAAATGAACCCTTGAGGTGATATTTGGCCTTCAAGTGGGGATATGGGAATCATTAGGATATTTTGGGAATTGGATATGGGTCTTGGATCCTCATAGTCCTTGAATATGATAGAGATTCAAAATTGAGCCTTGGGTTATGAAGCAATCTAGGACCAACAACAACATGTTCAACCACCACAAAGGAATTTCTAGTGTATCCTTGCTCTCTCGATGGGGATAATCAACATTGTGACGTTTTAAACATCAATATGATCCTCTATACCTTGGAGATGGTTAGGGGAACAAAAACAAGATTTAATCCATAAAGTAAATTTTCTAGGCTTCTTGGGCCAAGAATGACACCTTGAACCACTAGAAATGACCTCTCGAGAGATTCATTTCCCTATAAATACATATATACGTACCATTAGAATTTTTTAGGACTAGATATGGGTCTTGTGGCCTTGGACATGGTAAAGGGAAGAAACATGAACCTTATAACCTAAAGGAATCTTCTATCCATCCAAGGCCAAGAAGGATGCCTCAAACAAACAAAAATGGCCTCTTGAGGGTATCATGTCCTATATTTGGGGATGCTAATGCCACTAGATGGTTTTGAGTTGTATGTATGTTTCCTAGAGTCCTAGAAATTATCTAAGGAATAATACCATGCCTTATGTCCTAAATAAATCTGTGAGGCATCCAGATCCATGAAAAATGCCTCGAAGCACCACACATGTCCTCTAGAGAGTATCCTTGGCCCCTAAGAAAGGATGTTAGTTCCCTCAAAAGGATTTGAGAATTAGGTATCGGTTTTAAGGCCTTGATATGGTTAAGGGGGGAAACCAAGACTTTTTGAAGTTTATAAAGCCTATGTAAAAACCACAATTAGTTCCCCTCATTTTGAGGATGGTACCCAGGGTAAACCCTAGAATATTCAAGGCACAAGGCTAGTAAAAAAAATGTTCGAAGCCATTACAATAAAACACTCTTTTAAGATCTCAACATGTCACTTGTGATAATTGAAACTAGGTGGGGATCATAGCAATCATTCCTCCAAAATACCTGAGCTAAACCCAATTGACAAAGGGAAACCCAATACTTTGTCAAAGTAAAAATATTTTAAGCATCCAAGGCCAAACACAACACATCAAAACACCACACTTAAGCTCTCAAGTTTTTGGGCAGCTTCTAGGACTCAAGGGTTTTTAAATACACCTCAAACCACCACAAATGACCTCTCGAGAGAATGTTTTCCCTTCAAGTAGGGACATGGGAAAAGTTAGGAAATTTTGGTCTTTGGGTATGGGCCTTGGGTCCTTAAATGTGATTAAGAGAGGAAACCTAGGCCTTAGGTCCTAAGGAAGCTTATAGGAATATAGATTCAACAACAATTTTCATCCATTATAACATGAATATGCATGCGATTTATAACCTATGCATGTTATTAACACACATGCATTCTAAAGTGTGTGCTCACTTATGACTAGGAACGTGCACACGTTCTTAAAAATTTTGAGTTGGTAAACATGTTTGGTTGTTCAGGTAGCATCAAGGGTATATGATATGGAACATGTGTATATTTCTAAGAACATGCATGCATTTATATCTTTGCACATTCCAGTGTGCCCCATTTCCATAATTTCATCCTTCAAATTCTTGTGAATTCCCTATAACTAAAAATTATGTCTGGTCAAAGGTTCTAGCAGAGGTTTTTTTTTTCTAATGTGTTTGCATTAATCATGTGCACCAATGAGAAAATTTTATATAATATGCATGGGTGTGCTACTTATCAATCTACACTAGGGGATTCAAAATATCTATACTAAGCACCTGTGTATACTACATATTTTTGAATCCCTAGTGGATATTTTAGATATTAAAGAACGAGGGTGATTTTATCAATAATATGAAATAGTGAGACATAGTTTGATACACATCATTGTCTTATCTATCTAGATGTATCTATCTATATAAACTAAAACTGGGAAATATTATACTGAAAAATAAAAAAGATGTATCAAATCTAAACAACAAAAGTATAGATAGTAGAGTCTTAATATTTGAGGATGAATCTAGCTTGTAGAGCAATCAGCCTCTTGTAAAAAATATTAAAGGGATGATTCCAACAATGTTTTCTATAGTAATTTGATTTTATTGCTTGATGAGTACAAGAATAAACTCTCACAAATTTCTTGGAGAGGAAAATGTAGAAAAAAACATAATTATCACTTATGGGGAGCATTTCCGCCATTCAACACACTAGATTCTAGATTTAGCTAATAGTCCAAGAGAATATTTGATTCCACCTCTTGATCTCTTTAATATCGACTTGATTTACTTCCCCTGGTTAGTGCGGGATAAGGACACAAATCTTTCTTCAATATTTCAACAAAGAAATGGGAATTACAAGTTTTAGGGGAGTGTATAGTGGTATGGTCATTTTTCTGATGCATATTTTCATCTTCCTCATCATCCATTGATTCCTAATATTCCTCCCTTTCTTCCTCTAATAATATTCTTCTACTTAAAATTCCTTTTCCAAGAGAGTTTCCTCTATTTCCACAGATGGGGTCCATTTTTTGTTATTACTGTATTCTTTAATTCCATTTGGATCTAAGAATATGATCCAACTTTAAGATATAAGCAAGTATTCAATGAGTATATATCCACCCTTTCCTCTTTATATTTTTTTATTCCTATCTTATGTTATTAATCTCTCTGACTTTATAACATGTGGTATCTCTCACTTTATAACATGTGGTATTAAAGAGAGGTTAAATCTAGACTCTCATAACATTCGGTGTTAGAGAGAGGTTAAACCTGGAGTCTCTTATGAGAGTGGTCTAAGAATTGGAGCTTGATCTAAATTTTGAAGAAAACATTACAACAAGCGATGGGGCCAAAGAGAGGAGATTGACTTCAAGAGTAAGGAATTTTCTCGGTTGTGAATAAGAGATTGGAAATCGAGGTTTGGGGTTACGGTTCTTGAAAATTTAAAAGGGAATCTTGCTCGTCAATCCACCAAGGACAAGCAAGACCCTACCAGCCCAGGTAATCTCATGGGAGGTTGTGGTCCCCTTCTTTTCTTGCACAACATTGGAGTTCATTGAGCACTTCGTCAGCATAGGTGTGTCCTGTGTCCAGGAACTATTCAATAAGGACAAATCCAAGGAACCCTAAATTTGTTAAGGAAAATAAGATAATTACATCCTTAACTAATTGATCTATGGTTATAGGAGTTGGTAAGTTATAATAACCTCCGCAACTTATTTGTAACTATATTCTATAACTATACATTCATATTAATATACAATATAGCTTAAGGTGTTGTGTGTGTTGCACCGTCATTTTTTTGTATTAATTTTACATGGTATCAGAGAGGGTTTGGGCCTCACTCCCTCACAGAAGGGCTCAATATCCCATAGATATAAAAGCTTGAGTATAATCGATGATTTTTCTGCAAGAACTTGAAAAGGGTGAAGGAGGAGAAAATTACAACAACATGGGAATCGTAAATGATTTTATGGGAATATTCACTTACTTTGTCCAAGGGAGAGTCGTGGTGATAATGAAATTTGACAGAGAGAAGGAAAGCCCCAAAGATTCAGTTGTGTATCCCTTCACTGGAATAGGAGTGTTGCCAAAGAAACTCAGTTGTTCAAGCATAAGGAACAAGGAGAACGACGAGGAGGACCATGTATTCCAGAATTTCATGTTGTCTCAGAGACAATGAGACTTGGGTTTGAACCATGTTTCCATGGATTTCTCCTTTCTCCATAGGATATGAGAATATTGTTGTGAAACCCTCGGAGGAAGAAGAAGAAAAGGTGTCAAATGTTGGCTACAGTTTCAAAGAAATTATATTGCATGGTCTTATGGGGTTGGACAAGAACTGGAAGAATACAAACCTGATGGGAAACCATGCCATTCAAGTTTGAGGGAACCCAAGGAGAAAGATAGACCAATTCACGGAGAAAGTGAGACCATAAGAATTATTTAAAAAAAAATCTTTATTATTTTAAAGGAGGCCAATTTCTTATTTTAATTTTAAGGAAATAAAATAGAGTGTTTTATTTTGAATTATAAAAGAGGTCGTATGAAAAGAAGTCTATTGTTTTTATTTTAAAAGAGGCATGGAGTGTTTTAATTTTGATTTTAAAGGAAATGAGATGAGAAAACTCTTCCTGCACAAGAATTTACAAGAAACAAACTATGAATTTGATGGCGGGTGGAAAAAACCTCAAACTATTGAAAGACAAATAAGAATGAGGATGTGCTTTTGAAACATCCAATAGATCTTCGTAGTGGATGTTCATATGCGGGGAAGTGGATGACACATGTTTGTTGGATTATGAAAATCTGAGAAGAAACCGTGAAAAACAAAGGTAAAATCCTCTTCAGAGTTGAAGAGTAAGTATCACTAACACTGAGCCATTTTGTGGACAACGTTCCAACATTATTGAGAATTGAGGATTAAATCTTAAGCATGTTGCTGCCAAACTCAACGGGAGAAAGTCAAAATACAAATAAAGGATAAAGTGAATAGAAATGAGCCACGAGAAGCCGTGAAGACGTGATCATTCGGGAATTCGCGAAGAAGTGAGAAGTTGCAAATGTTGGAGAAGACATAAATAGACGAGAAGCTGTGAAGAAATGAAAAACTGCGAAGATTGGAGAAGATAGGAAAAGTCAAGAAGCCATGAAGAAATGAGAATCCAAGCCCATATTATTTCAATTAAAAGAGGAGAATGTGATATTTCTTTTTCAAGAATGACGTAAGATTTATGTTTGGCATTGGTAAAGAAATAAAATAAGTGAGTGAAATTCAGAGTCAAGTCGAACATTGAAAGAATTGGTATCAAATTAAAACTATTTTCAAAGATAGTTAAAAATTGAGTCAATATGTCTAGGTTAATAAGAGATTGTCATTATGAATGAGAAGTTTTGAAGAATTTATATAAAATCTATTGGTTTGAGAAGCTGGAGGTACATGTTTGATGTTACTAGACACCTCAATTTAGTTTATGAAGTTGTCTTAAGATGTATCGAAAATAACAGGTATGTCATGTCATTTGTTATAAGTCTGGGTAGAAGAAAAGTGAGTAATTATTGTAGCAATATTTAGTTTTGGCCAATTGTTGTCACAAGTTTGAGAGTTTATGTTGGAACTGTCCATTTCGACAATAGATACATTTTAATTATAGAAATATTTGAGTACCAGAATTTATTATGATGACAAAAAGAAAATATAAAGCAAAGAAAAAGAAGATATCAAGAAAAAAATTATGAAAGCGGAAGACATAATCAATAGAAGATAGATTCATGATGAAGTATGGAAAGAGAAAGAATGTGGCTTTGAAGAGATTGAATCGATTTGGATCGAAATCAAAGAAGTGAAAAAATCTATCATGGAAGAGAAGCGATAATAGCAGGATCAGTAGATCATTGCAAGAAGCATAAAATCATGAAATGAACCGATAAACAAAAATAAAGTGGAGCGAAGAATATGTAGAGACATGCGTAGAGAGTGAATGCACCAATTTTTTTTGGTTTTTAGTCACCAACAAATATAAGAATCTGGAAATGGAGCAAGATTACTACCTTGAGATATGAAGTGTTTTAATGAGGGGGTGCATGATCGGTTGTACCCAACACCTCGGAGAGTTTTTGGTACAAAGTTGTAAGCCTTTGTGACAACCCTTTTGTTACATTATATAAGTATTTGAGAAATAGTATGATTTTTTTAAAACAATAATAAACATCATTAGAACAAGAGAAACATTATAGTAACATACATCAATAATACACATTCTATTTCTTTCAATCCATTTGCAAAACTAGATTTAGATATCGCTTAAATCATGAAGGAATCTCTCACTTCACGTAAAATAAAATGCAACGACCCACCCAACCTATCCTACAAGGTTATGACTTCCAAGACACATAATCAATGCTCAAGTCTAGGATTCTTCCTATTGATCTTGACCATTTAAGGTCTAAATACTGACGATTGTTCTAAGGAACAAGGAAGTGTCAAATTCCCATAATTTCAATTCATTCCACAATTTAAATACAAATTAAAACATTCTTAAATATCTTTCTGCAACAAAGAAGATCTGGTAACATGGTTACTTCATCATAACATCATTTCATACTAATTCAATAATTTATCACCTTACTCATTTAAGGATAGGAAGAAATTCCAGAAACATCAATACAATAACCTTAAACAGTAAAACAAAATCCTTTTAATTGACAATCTAATATTTATGAGAGTTTTAAATCACTTAGATACAGTGAATAAATAACCTGTAACTAGGAGAGAGTTTGTTATAATAAAGAGTTTAAGTTCTGTAAGAAGCCCAAAGCTTCTCCTTAGGTACCATGGTGCCACACTTCCAGAGTCAACTCTAGAAGTGCGTGGAATGGCTCCTCGAAAGCCCAAGCTTAGAAGAAATAATCCTTGGTATGTGCAAAGATCCTCTCAAGTCGGGCATAGGTATCTAACATTCATAACTACAAATCTCAGAAGAGACAGTGCGAACAAACATAGGAGAGGCACAAAATACACACTCAACAATTAGAATCTAAAGCTCACGAGGGATGCACTAAGAGCGTCGGAGTTCAAATCAAGGAAAAGATCAAGAGGGACATAGTGTACAAGGTTCAATGAGGAACCATTGGTTGACTTCCCTTCGAAGGGAACTAGTGGATAGGATTTGATCACGAGGAAAATAGAATCCCCACGACCTTCCGATAAGACAAAAGATGCATACTTGTTAAAATCCTTAAGACCTTCGGGCTTCACCACTTAGGTGGATCCGAGTCACTTGTTTTAAGAGATCCCTAAAGCCTGAAGTCACAAGATGATCTACATCGTAGATTGGTGAAACAATACTAATTGTTGGATCCCCAAGGTTCGACTAATTGGCTTAAAAGGTTCATAAGGGTAAAGAGTGAAGGAGACCCCGAATCTATGAAGTCTCTGTTATAGAAATATTTGCCTCAACATTGCTATCTTGCATAGAGGGCCTTTTTCCATTTCCCTATGTAGACTTGTCATCCATTTTGATGAATCCGCAGCCAAAAATATACATTTTTTCACATATATGCTCCCTATCAGCTATGCAAGATGTGTATACGCTGTCTGCTCCACTACAGCCCGCGTACATTGGGATTTGTGCTAGAAAATACAAAATGAGGTCGGGTTTCCATGTCATGGCAGAAGATCTCTGATCCTTGGCCTTCCACATACTGGAAACGTTCTGACTCGACCCTTTAGTTGCATTCTGAAGGCTATAAAAGAACAATTCTGAGCTATGGAAAAGGGGAGAAAGCATTCAACTTTGAGAGAAAAGTTACTCTGGAGAAATTACTTCATATTGAATCTGCATCCCTTTGTCCCTCAAGTCTGAACTCAGTGTTCAACCCCCAAGCTCTTTACCTCTTGTTGAGAGAACCTCATTGACTCTCTCCTATGAGATTTCCTTTGGTGGAGGATTGAAGTGGTGGAGGCCCAATTGGAAGGAACTTGGTTTCTTGGTTTCGAACCATGCCGACATGGAAGTCTGTAATGTTGTCACTTCTACTGATCAATTACTAATAGAAATACTCCTTTCCCATCCTATTGGTATATTGCAAAGTATGATTATTATCCATGGGCATGTTTGTAATGTTTATTGATGGATTATGCTATCTAATGTGTTAACCCCATTATATCATCATTTTGTGCTTTCTCTGCTCCTTTGTTAAGAACTTATTGTAGGTATAAAGCTTTGGGTCGAAGTTCTCAATGGTGGAACATCATCAAACGTTGGATCAAGGTAGGCCTATATCTTATCTTGCACATTAGTTTACATAACATATGTTGGAATTGAGTTGATTTCTGCAGTCATACCTGTCTGTTGTGGTTTACCCTTGCCCATAGAGAGTTTTTCCCTCATAACAGAATTGGCGACTCCACTGGGGAAGGTCTTCCTTCTAAGGGTTGAAGTACTTTTTCTTCTTACATTGCTCTTTTTCCTTTGTGTTTCTTGTCGTATCACTGCTCTACGGATTCTGTTCACTCTGGGTCTGAGTTTCCAGCCTTCTTGCCTTTGTCTGGCCTTGTTTTGAAGCCTATATGCTCCTTTTTCCCTGACAGTCGCGTATACCCACTTGCTGTCTCACTGCAAGATGCGTATATATGCCATGTTCTCCTGAACAATCACGTATACCACTTCCCTTTGCTTGCTTTTTTGGTTTAGTGATTGTTGGGTGAGATTTGATGTGTGTTGAGTCTTCTTAGGTCTATGTAGTGCCTGTTGAGCTTCTCTGGGTTGACAGGAAGCCTGTTGGGATTTGAATTTATGGGCGTCGTCTTTCTCATTGTTTTTCATCTTTGTTTGTCTTTGAATCCTAGGTTGTTGGCTTGGCTGCTTGGTATTCTTCTTGAGTTATTTCATTTATACACAGTAGAATTCTTTATATCAGGTTGTTTCTCAGTCCATGCATTTTCTCTTTAATATATTGAAATACAAAAATATAGGCATTTTGCATTGGTTAACATTTTTGTCTTTGGACCTTTATCATTAGTTTAGTACATTTAGCGAAAGATTGCATTTTATTTCTGAATTGCAGAGTTGAAATTGAAAATTGCATTGTTTTTATTAACATACCATTCATTGAAAAGATAAAGATAGACTTTGCATTATATTAATATTTATCTTCTTGCAGAGTCATAACATCATGAGTTTTGCTTCCATACCCTTTTGAGTAATCACGACCAATAAAATTTACGCTTTAGACTAAAATTGATTAGCCACGATTTTATTTTTAGGGTGCACAAACTAGTCTAGGATTTAGTGCCTCGGGATAGGATTTTGTGAGTAAACTTCTCCAAGGCAATTAAATCAACATATGTGTCTGATACAGGGAGGTGAGAAGTCCATTGTATAATTGGTAATATCAGGAGGCTCCTCTCACACTGGAGTTAATCACGAGGTCGTGTGAAGTTAGTTGAAGGGATAGCCCCTGGATACTCTCCTTGCGTCAGAGATATTTATGTGGATTTATTCATATTTGGGGATCTTGCTAGTGCCCATACCTCTGTGAGAGGTGATGCTTTCAAGGTTTTGGGCTTTGCTACCCTGCCCATACGGTGATCCGAACTTACGCCTACTCGCCTGTGCATCGGTTATACAATGGTTTATTAATTGCTTGACTTAGGTATCTCATAGGTTACTTGTAGGGGTTATTCTGCTTGTATCTTAGGTCAGATAGGGGTCAAAAAACACACAACCTTTATGGAGGATTACCTCTTTGGGGGGATCTGACCGACTAGTTGTTAAGCCTATGAGGCCCTTATAACTGATTATGTTACCTCCAAACTTTAACAGGGAGTCTCAGATCCCTCTTGGACAAGACATACCTTCTTTAGCGAGGGAGGCCACTCAGCCACTTTAGCCCATTTGCATGCATATTGGTCATTTGACTTTTTGGTATGCTCTTTGATTATTAGTTGACCATAGGATTTCATATTGAGTCTTTGTTATCATGGATAATGGAGTTCCTTTTTCTCCCTCGTTTACTATTACCCCTCCCCACAACGTTCATGGGGGCAAATCCATATTTTTTTTTATAATGTTATGTAGAATTATGGTACTTAGTCAATGCCTTGGGTCTCTGATCATTTTTCTCATGGTATGTCTGATATGTCTTCGCACTTTCCATCCTCTGTCTTGCCTCCTTATGAGAATACAAGTTTTGGGTTTGGGGGCATGATGCCTCCTTCTTATCCCTCTCCGTTTGGTGGTAGTCATATCCTTCAAACACCTCTTACGGTAGGAGGTTGGAATATTCCTTCCTACAAGTCCACTATGTGAGAAATAAGTGCCCAATTAAGCAATCACTTTACTTGTTACACTTCGTCCACTTATACTTCTTCTGCTATGTCGGTTCCTACGAACACTTTTCACATGGCAGACCTCCATCTCCCCTCTGGTGTTTCATCCCGAGGGAATTATTTTTATAGTATGGAAACCCCCCCTCACGAAGTTACTTCGTCTAGGGGAAACATATATCCTCACATGACTAACCCTTGTCATGTCGCTTTCTCTTCGCAAGTAACTTCCTCAGTGTTGATTCCCTTACAACCCTTTATGAATCAATATGGAGGAGGATACTATCCTATTGGATAGGGACAGGGTGTAAACCATGATCCTTCCTGGACTGCAATTTCTCAGAACCAATCTTTCCTTGGACCTTGGTCTCAAATTCCGCAATTCACCACTACCACAAGTCCAGTCACTGCATTCCATACTGGCATTACATCACCAACCTCTTTATTCATGTTGGATATTGGTCACCAACCTCTGCTAGTCATGTTGGACATTGGTCGACAACCTCTGCAAGTCATGTTGAAGACCTGCAACCATCTGCTGCAAGTCATGTTGAAGACCTGCAACCAACTACTGCAAGTCATGCTAGGGGCACAAGTCCAGTCGCTGCGTATCATACTGGCATTTATATCACCAATCTCTGCCAGTCATGTTGGATATTGGTCGACAACCTCTGTGAGTCATGTTGAAGACCTACAACTAGCCACTGCAAGTCATGCTAGGGGCACATGTCTGGTCACTGTTAGTCACCATGCACATACATCACCAACCTCTGCTAGTCATGTTGGGGATCCATCACCAAACTCTGCTAGTCATGTTGACGATTCATCATCAACCTCTGCTAGTCATGCTGGAGATTTTCTACTAGCCCCTGCAAGTCATGATGGGACCATGTCACCAGCCACTGCAAGTCATGCTGGGGGAATTCATATGATTGATAAGACTAGACGTATCAGAGGTAAGCCTAGATTCCTTTGCAGGATGTGTTAAGGAAGTCACCTTACTTGTTTGTGTCCTATTACTGTTGGGATACCAGAAAAGTGGGGCTCACCTAAGGGCCCTTCGGGTTCTGAGGCATCTATGGTTTCACAACACTCTGTTCTTTCTTTGGTTGATACAATAGTCATGCCGATGCAATTTTCAGATGACACCCCTTTCCCTTTAAGGTTTGATTCATCCTTCGACCTTATTGTCTCACATCCTGTTCAACCTGTAGTCACGTCGATGCAATCTTTGACTAACACCTCTCCTATGTTCAAGGATGATGCGTCTCTTGACTTTGTTGTCTTTCATATTTCTCAACCAACGGTCATGTCAATGCAATCTTCGACTGACAACACTCCTATTTTTTGGGGTGATGCACCTCTTGACCTTGTTGTCTCTCATCCTATTGAACCAATGGTTGAGGAAGTGGTTGTATTGATGTAATATTCGATCGACCCCACTCTTCTCTCAGGGAGTGACAAGTATAAGGAATTGTTCACGCCAATGCAATTTTTGGTCAATCCCGCTCTTCTAGTTCTGGTTCTATACCTTCTATGCCATGTCCTTAGCATTTCTATTACTTCACTTTCTGAACAAGAGAGATTTTTACTCTTCCCGAGTTCTCTCCCTCCAAGTCTTGATGAGGTTCCCTTTGATTGGGATGATCTTGTGGGGTATCCAATGCCTCCACATATGTCTTTTCCAGGAAGAGACATTATTTGACATAACATGGAGACGATAACCTTCATTATCACTTTGTCCTCCTCGACTTGGAGAGCTTTGGGTCTTCTCGAGCTTGTGTCGGTTCTTCATAAGATATGGACATTCCACAGAAGATCGATACGGGAGCTTTGGCCTCCCCCGTGAATCTTCCAAACAAGTCTTAGTTAAGTTCTTTTCTGACTCATCTTAAAAAAGGAAAATATTGCCGAGTGATTTGTCCCTTTCACACTCGTTAAAATTGGATTTGAAAGGTCATGAGTCTTAGTTAAGCTCTTTTCCGACTCGTTATCAAAAATAGAAAAGATTGTCGAGCGAACTTGTCTTTTTCACAGTCGTAAATTGGATTTGAAAAGATGTCTATTTGGCACAAGTTTACCCCTTTTTCACACCAAGTAGACTAAAATACATAAAAAGGGAATTTTTTTGGCGTTAAGTTGTGATTGCATCTCATGTTGTCACTTGTAGTATTGAGCCTTTAGCCGGTTCTCGCTTTGCGTTATAAACCATTGCCTAAGCAATTTTTTCATCCTCAACCAAGAAGAGCCTTGTTTATATCCTTCACAATTTGAAACCCTATACCCTGGAGGGAATATTACCCTGAGTTTCCATCTCCCACATGCATTCCCCTACATTGAGCATAGGTACATTCCACTGTTGGAACTAGTTTAGCTTACTTGCGACACTCGTTCCCTCCTCTGTATCATAGCATTCATTTTTTATGAAAAACAAAAAAAGATGGGCATGAAGGGAGTACTATATTATAATTGGCATCAGTCGTGTTGCCTTTGAACATAGCACAAAGTTACCGAGTCCTTATTTCATCATAATTCTAGGTTTAGCATGGCCTTAGGAAGTTTATCTCAGTACATAGTTTTCTCTACTGACTGGTTACTCTTATAGTCCCTATAGAGAATGTTATTGATGCCTCCTACATCCAATTGTCACATCATTGATTCTATGATGTTGGAGTCTACCATATGTCTCATGCTCTTGTTCAAAGGAATTCTATCAACCTGTGTCGACCACTCCTCAAAAATCTTGATTTTGCATGTCGGCCATACCCTCAGTTTGTCTCAAAATCACATGATACTATGGTCTTATCAGGCACCCTGGCCCTACTTTCATCATAGGTAGGTCACCTTGAACCCAAAAATTGACATTTCATCATTGGTCATTGACTGAGTGGTTTCCCTTGTGTTTGATGGAAAGACATCTATTCACACTTTGGGATTCGTGCAGTGTCTTGGTTTCCATTAGCCTTATTGGTGGTTTCCTCGCCTTTGTCAGTAGTTTTCATCATTGGCTGCTATTCAGAGGTTCTTTTTCATGTACCGCTTACATTTGGCACATGAAAAAGATGCATAGGGTCGTTGGTTCATGAACATGTTCTTCGTCCGATCTCCACCAAATCATGAAACTCCTTCTTTGTTCCTCGTGCTGACTGATGAAAGATGCCTTAATTCTCTCCTTTAAGCGGGTCTCTTTCCATTGAACTCATCTCATTTATTATGGATATGGGACCTAGAGTTTTGTGAGTGCCTTGAGGCTTTCAATCATTAGTGGCAGGCTGTCTCGCCATTGACAGATGGGAATACATCAATGCCTCTTGATCAATGGATTTCTCAAGTGTTCGACATCGACTCCTTTATTCACACTTGTAGAAATGTACTCAGTGCCTTTATACCTACTTTCATTATTGGTAGGTTGTCTCGCGTTTGTTAATGGTATACCTTAATGATCGGTAATCAAACAATGTCTCATCATGTTCAACCTCAACTCATTTTTTCACATGATGTAGATTTTCACCTTGGCAGATTGTGTAGAAGACTTGAAGACATCACTATGTGGTTGCATCTTTCATGAGTTGTTGCTTCCCTTTCATTGGACCAACACCTATTTGACTCTAGTGATCATGGGATATCAGTTTGTACTCCATGGTATACAGATATCTTCAGAATTATTTTGAGACTGGTTTCATCGGGCCTTGTTCATGACTATGACAACTTTTGGCATGCAACCACATTCATATTTTCCTATTCATGGCCATGAACACTTATTTGTTATATTTTCCACATGGATCTGCATTGTATTCTTGGCAGCCATGTATGCAAAGTCAGTACATAATGTAATGAGCAATTGAGTTCGTCCAGTTGGTTCTCGAACACTCCACTTCTGTTCTATTTATAATGTATTTCAAACATTGCATATACTCCTCTGATCTCACAAATTAGGGGACATCTGTTATAGCAAGATTTGCCTCACCATTGCTATCTTGCACAAAGAGCCTTTTTACATTTCCCTATGCAGACTTGTCATCCCTTTTGATGAATCCAGAGCCAAAAATATACATTTTTCCACATATACGCTCCCTATCAGCTATGCAAGATGCGTATACGCTGTCTGCTCCACTACAGCTCGCGTACATCGGGATTTGTGCCAGAAAATAAAAAATGAGTTTGGGTTTGCATGTCATGACAAAAGATCTCTGATCCTTGGCCTTCCACATAATGGAAACGTTCTGACTCGGCCCTTCAGTTGCATTCTAAAGGCTATAAAAGCACAATTCTGAGCTATGGAAAAGGGGAGAAAACATTCAACTTTGAGAGAAAGGTTACTCTAGAGAAATTACTTTATATTGAGTCTGCATCCCTTTGTCCCTCAAGTCTAAACTCAGTGTTCAACCCCCAATCTCTTTCCCTATTGTTGAGAGAACCTCATTGACTCTCTCCTATGAACTTGCCTTTGGTGGAGGATTGAATCGGTGGAGGCCCAGTTGGAAGGAACTTGGTTTCTTGGTTTCGAACCGTTTCGACACAGAAGTTTGTAATGTTGTCACTTCTGCTGATCAATTACTAATAGAAATACTCCTTTCTTGTCCTATTGGTATATTGAAAATGTATGATTATTATCCATGGGCATGTTTGTAATGTTTATTGATGGATTATGCTATCTAATGTGTTAACCCCATTGTATCATCACTATATGCTTTCTCTGCTCATTTGTTAAGAACTTATTGTGAGTATAAATCTTTGGGTCGAAGTGCTCAATGGTGGAACATCATCAAACGTTGGATCGAGGTAGGCCTCTTTCTTATCTTGAACATTAGTTTATATAGAATATGTTGGAATTGAGTTGATTTCTGTAGTCATACCTGTTTGTTGTGGTTTACCCTTGGCCATAGAGAGTTTTTCCCTCATAACAGTCTCAGAGTGGAGAATAGCCGTAGATTTTTCTATCAAATAAGGGCCATTTGATCTATGAGCCTTCATATTCAGAGGTTCGGTAATTCATACAAAGAGTCATGGTGTTAAGGTTAAGGGACTCTCAGAGTCCCGAAATCCAGAGTACATCAGTACCGTTGAATGCTAGGTACACATGTCTATAGATCCAAGTATTCATATTTTGGTCGTTCGCGAGGTGTGTTGAAGTTGTGAAGGTGGAAAAGGTCACAGACTCCAAAAGTATGAAGTTAATCCTGACCACTGCCAACGAATAATTAAATGTCGTCATATATGAGGGTTTGGCCTTCGTGAGTTTAGAGGAAAAAAAGAGTTTCAAAGCTAAAGCTTCTGAAGCCCGGAGCCCCGATGTACCGAAGTGTCAAAGCCCCTTCTCATAGATATTGTTTGTTGATGTGTCAAATTCCACCTGTCAACAAATTTCAGGTGAAATGTGGCACTCATTTCAGGTACCTTGGGTTACTTCATCTATGCTAATTCATGTGACACATGTCACTCTCATTTTCTGACATGTCATCGAATCGACAACATGGTTGCCCTGTCACTCCAGGAGGTTGTCAATCTGGGAGATTTGAACCCAAATTAAACCCATTTCTCTGAAGTGTCGGATCTCCGAAATCAGTTCTAACCTTAGATCAGAGCAAGGTAAAGGGACCGTTGATATCTGAGTTAAACAAGATTGGGTTGTTCGACTTATTTAAGAGGTAAAGGTTAAGGGTTAAGAAGATCCTGAGGTTCTTAAATTCCAGAGTAAAGGATATATGTAGATCTGACAAACAACAAGGACCATTAGATATTCAAGTTTGAGTCCTTCAGAGGGTCGAAAATTTGGCGCTCCAGAGGAAATGGGTTGTTGAGTAAAAAGAGATCCTTGAAGTTCCAAACTTCAGAGTGGAATAAAACCGTTAACTGAGATAAAGTGTATATCGTTAGATATTCGAGATCTGTGGTGGTTCAGTTACTCAGATGGGATGGCTTCAAGTTGTATAGGTGGAAAACCCTAAAGTCCAGATGTTCCTTAATGGATCTCCACTGTAGAACTCGTAAGAGGAAAATCACCACCAGTTGTTACATTTGATGCCAAAAGTTACAAAGGAAGGTGGTAGAGTAGGGTAACCTATAATTGTCGATCAACTCAGTTATGACCGAATTCGGTCGATTATCAATTCAGAAGCAAGGAGTGTTGATTTTAAGAAACTACTAGAACACCAGAGTTCCAGATCCCTGAATAGCTCCCCTTAGGACTAGCACTAGGTTCTGGCTCTCAGTCACATGCATAACTTGGTTTAGGAAAAAGGGATAACACCCATATTGGAACTAAGTAAAAAATTTCCCGAAAACCTAAGAATGGGCATCCCACGAACCCCGAAGTAAATGGATTTAAGTAACAAAATTTTTACAGAACTCCACGCCCTTATAAATTCCAGGTAAAACCAAAATCTAATCTAAGAAAAACAATAGCCCAGGGTTTAACAAATTTCACGAAAATACACCATTCAACAAAATTGATTTATCATAGGCTTAAAAATAAGTAGGGCACAATTTCAGATATGGAATACAATGACAGATATCCCATCATAAAATTGGCGTAGTAATTAATTAAAGTTCAAAAGAGAATCAAAAAATAATGTCAGAGCAATCTTTAGTTTACCATCGAACTATGCGATGTTAAAATTTCCTAAAATTACTCAACTATAACTCTGATCATCGTATTCAGGTAATGATGGAAATACAGACTTAACATAAGCGTTAAGAAATATAACAAATAACTATACAATGAGGATCGAGTTGCTCATAAAAAGTTCTAAAAACATTTGAAATGTTCATTCCTTGATAAACAAAACTTAACAATTGTCATTCAATAATTCTACTGAATTTCATAAGATCCCTAACAATCTATTATAGTAATACATTAAAATACAAATGAAATTCAGAATATAAGATACCAGAACCAAAAAATGTTGCGTAAGGAATATGTCTTCATAATATTGCGCTCCTTCCTTTCCTTCACTTTTTAATCATAGAGACTTCATTTGTACCTCTCAACCAATGCTAGGGGTACTCCTATTCCCCCTTAGCCCCCTGAGTCACAAAGAGGCCACACACAGAAAATCAACAATCTAGCTCCAAGACTTTCCCTCACAAGGAAGATCTTCCACTCTCTTACAATCTTGGTAATCCCAACTCTCACAAGTAAGACATAGTCTAATCAAAATTTGGCAGCATAACAATGCTCAGAAAAGTCAGATCCATTTCCCTTCTTCAGAAACCGTTTTCATATCTTTTTATTCCATGACACACGTCTACATATATAGATAATTAAATTTTTAGTTAATTTAAATTTGGATTACTCACTCACACACTTTTCACATTCTCCCCAAGTTACACTAGTAATTACAAATTTTGTTTTAATTTAAAAGGTCAAATTCCCTCACATTCCTCAATGTGTTCCTATTTTTACTCCCAGGTGTCCCTTTATTCCCTAGATTCTCATTTAAGGAGTGTTCTTAACTAGATCTTATTTAGAGTTTAAAAAGGAGTCTCCTTCTAGTTAGGCTAGAGTAGTTTGACTCTAGAGTTTATTCTATGTACATCCAACCTCTCTAGTTATTATTTATTTTTATTTTAAAATTCATTTTTATTAAATTCATGCACAGATGTGCATTTTATCTAGTCTCTACATCTTACCAACCTTTTTTCAAGTATTACATTGATTCAGATTATTTTCGGCACGAAATGAGAGCAAAGATATAACACATAAATATTCGGAGATATTGCAAGAGAGACAAAAATATAACAGAGATGTATCGGGAATATAAAAAGAGTTACATATATACATTAATACACGATTTCTATTAAAGAAATAAATGTACAGAGACTGTAAAAATATAGAGTGAAAGACTCGCTAGAATGGTGGTAGATTATCTCTGAGAAGAGATGTGATGGTTACTCGCATTTGCAAGAAGATGATTACAATGAGGCTCTGAAGGAATTTTTACAATAAACAGGAAATCCAAAACCCTAGACATCCAAAAACCTAACCCTAGGATATGAAGCACCAAAATTCATGTGGGCCTCATTTGGGTAAGTTAGTACATCAACTTCCCAGGGTCGTAACTTTTGCATACAATCTCTATTTTAGGCGTATGATATCCCGTTGGAAAGGTATCATTGAGAAGATTCATTTTGGGGGTTCAATCATGTATTTGGCTATCATTGAAAATCTCCATCCCTAAAAACCTTCATTTAGGCCCTCAAAATGGCCCCATAAGTTAAAACTGCTAAAAATCGTAAATTGCCAAAATTGCCAGAAAATTGTTTTGAGCCAGTTGGAAAAGGTGGGTGGCCACCAATATCCACCTGGATCATACATTTATCTCAATTTTGAATATTTAATATAGTTCCCAAATCAAAGTTTAACTTAGGCCAATTCGTAGACTTAATATTTGACTCTTGTTAGACTTCTCAACTAGAATCTATCATTTAATTAATTAGTTAATCCACAAAGGTATACATAACTCAATCTTTTCTAGGCCACCTAGATTTATTGAATCAAGTTTAATTATGTGGTGTGCCCTTCAAGACACACCTCTGTTCTCCAAGGGTACCACTCGCCTTAGACTTGTTTTGGAAGTTTTCCAACCCTTGGAGTCAACACTCCACTTGGTCAACCTTGTGAGAGACTAAGGGCTTCCAAGGAATAATAAATTTTTGATCCAGGTGGATATCGGTGGCCACCCACCTTTCCCAGCTGGATCAAAACAACTTTCTAGCAATTTTGATAATTTACTATTTTTAGCAGTTTTTCGGGTCCTGAACTTCTGGAGCTGTTTTGAGGCCCTAAACGACGTTTTTTGGGGTATGTTGTTGTATCAACATTTTATTATGAAAGTTTGTGCAACTGTTGTAGTCATCGGATAGATCTTTCCAATGGGCTATCATATGCCTAAAATGGAGATCATATGCAAAAGTTACGACCCCGTGAAGTTGATGTACTGACTTACCCAAACGGGGCCCACATGACTTTTGATGCTTCATCTCCTAGGGTTAGGTTTTTGGATGTTTAGGGATTTCGAAACTCCTATTTATTGTAAAAAGGCCTTGAGAGCCTCATTTTAATCATCTTCTTGTGAATGAGTACAATCGTCACATCTCTTCTCAGAGATAAGCCGCCACCATTCCAGCAAGCTTGTTTTCCGCTGCATTTTACAGTTTCAACGTATTTCCTAATTGAATAGAAAACCAGTTTTACTGTATCTTTGTTATTCTATGTTAAGCATTTGGTAATAATCTGTAGTCATTTCGTTCTGCTCATAAAATCTGGATCAGTGGTATCAGAGTGGTCTGCTCCTTGTCATCTTAATGCATGTCCCCAACGAGGTTGGAGTACAAAGATTTGGGTCTCGAGATTGTTTCTCTTGAGGAAAAAATCTCTCGCACACCCAAGTGACCTCTCATGGAAGGAGAAAAGAAAGATGATGGGATAGGAGATCCTTTCAAACTGTTGATTGAGGAAGCCCTCATGCAACAAAGGAACGAGATGATGGATAATTTTGCACAAATCCTTCGACGACTACCAACATGCGACACATCTTCTTCGAGTGGAGGCACCACCCCCTTCAAGGTACAAATAAACTTCGATATTCCTATATTTGAAGGTCAGATAGATGCAGATGTTGTAGACAAGTGGTTGAATCTACTAGAAGGTTATTTCTATGTCCATAACTTTTTGAATAGAGAAAATATTACTTTTGCGCTCCTCAAAGCTATTCCCCATGTCAAAGATTGGTGGGAAACTTTCTGTGAGCAAAAGGAAACAGAGGAACCTTCATTATTTACAGTCACGACCACCTAGGAATCCTTCAGGGATGCTATTAAGGAACAATATTACCCTGTCGAAAGTTATGACGACTTGTATACCAAATGGACCACACTGTGGCAAGAAAGAGACCAAGCAGTGCCAGATTTCACAAATATCTTCCATACCTTGCACACCAAGTTGGGTATCAAAGATTCAGAGAGAAATTTGGTGCTCAAGTATCGCGGTGCTCTGCATAGACACATCCAGAATGAAATGGAATTTTTGGACATCTCATCCTTGGGCGCGGCCTACCGATATGGCATCAAAATAGTGCAGAAGCTCAAACAAAAGACGCGACAATTTGGGTCGGGGAACCCCTCACAAAAAAAGTCAGGAAAGGGTGGCCCCAACCCACAGAGCAAAGGACAAAGAAAATATGCACAGTATCAGGACAACCAGTCCAAGCCACAAGGAAAGAAGGACACCGAAAAGACAAAGAAAGATACTAGGAAGTGGTGCGACTTCCATAAGAGCCCTTGGCGTAACACTGCTGATTGTCACTCAAAGAAGACGTTGGTGGCTGAAGTGAAAGCCTTTGAATCAGATGTGGGTTCTGACTCAGAGTCAGAACCAGAAAGGGGAAGACGGATCATTGACACGAAACCCAGTGCCACCGTTGCTACCACCAAGCTCCAGCATGGTGAACCATAAGAGATAGAAGAAGGAGAGCACCTCTTCCATTCCCAGATGTGGGTAAAAGGTACCCCACTGCACTTCATTGTTGATAGTGGTAGCCAGAAGAACCTCATCTAAGAAGAGGTCATCAAGCGGCTGGCCCTGCCGACAACGCCGCAGCCACAACCCTACACCATTGGATGGATCCACCAAGGAAGTGATCTCTACATCAGCCAATGATGTCAACTGTCGTACGTCATCAAGCCCTTCAAAGATGAGGTATTGTGTGATGTTTCTCCTCTCAAAGTTTGTGATGTTCTTTTGGGCCAACCTTATTTATGGAAACGTCATGTTGTATATGAGTCTAGGCCTCGTAGTGTTATTATTACTTTGAACAGGAAATTGTACAGGATACTCGAGGTTGTCCCACCTAGTTCTATTTCCTTGATCTCTACTAAGCAATGCAAGAAGGTCATCTCTCAGACAGGGAAGTTTGTATTCTTCATGATCCGCTCTCAGAATGAGAGAAAAATCACAGCCACATCCAGGGTCTCTGCGGCCGACCTCTCCACACAGCAGAAGCAAGTAGATAAGGTCGTGGAAGAATACTCGAATATCTTCTCCTCGCCTATCGGGGTACCTCTGCACTGCCAGGTCAAGCACCCCATCAATCTAACCCCTGGTGCACCGCTTCCCAATGGGCCAGTCTATCATCGCTCTCTATTAGAGAATGAGGAGATCAAGTGACAGATCCAAGAATTGCTCCACAAGGGGCACATCCATCCTAGCTCATCACCTTGCAGGATCCCAATCATGTTGGTACAGACGAAAGATGGAACTTGGCGACTTTGCATTGATTATCGGGCTCTGAATAAAATCACAGTCAGAAATCGATACCTGATTCCTCGAATCGACGACCTCCTTGATCAACTCATGGGGGGAAAATACTTCAGTAAGATTGATCTGAAGTCTGGCTACCACCAGGTCCCGATAGAATAGACAGATGTATGGAAGACCGCCTTCAAGTCAAAAGAAGGCCTTTTTGAATGGTTGGTCATGCCCTTTGGTTTGACAAACGCTCCAGCCACTTTCATGAAGATGATGGATGATATCCTGAGATCATTCACCAATACTTTTGTAGTGGTGTATCTTGATGACATTCTCATTTACAACAAGACTTGGGCCGAACACTTGCATCATATTCAGCAGGTTCTGCACACCCTGCGACAACACAAGCTATATGCCAATTTGGAAAAATGATCCTTCGGCATGGACAAGGTCCATTAACTAGGCTACATCATTGATCAACATGGCATACATGTGGATCCAGCCAAGATCCAAGTCATCCATGACTGGCCAGCCCTAACCACACTCACGGAGCTTCGGAGCTTCTTGGGCCTTGCTAATTTCTACTGCAGGTTTGTGTTGGGATTATCCCATATTGCATGGGCCCTCATCCAAATAACTAGGGGTGGTGGTAAGGAGAAATTTGCATGGGGTCAGCCCCAACAACAAGCGTTCAATGATTTGAAGCAGCGCTTGTGCTCAGCCCCAATACTTTCACTACCATACCTGCAGCAGCCCTTTGAGATTGAGACTAATGCTTCAGACTATGTTGTGGGTGTCGTTCTCATGCAACACGGCCACCCCATGGCCTATCATAGTGCAACACTATCAGATGATGTCTATAAGTACCCTACTTACGACAAATAAATGTACTCCATTGTGCAAGCCTGCCGCCAGTGGAGAAATTACATTATTGGGAGGGAGACAGTCATCCACACTGATCATAAGCCACTGCAGTTCATGCAGACACAATGAAAACTGAAAAATGACTGCCATCAAAAGTGGTCCACATACTTGCAACAATTCCACCTCAACATCAAGTATAAAACAGGAAGCACCAACCATGTCACTGATTGCCTCAGCAAACCACCAGTCGCAGTACTCACCACAGTGCTAGACTCCTGTGGCCATGAGACCTCTGGATGGCTCCAACTCTATGAGACATACTTGGACTTCACCACCACCTACCAAATGTTGGGTGCAAAGGCAGTTGTCGATAATTTCCATCTTCAGGATGGGTTGTTGTGTCGTCTGGGCCATATATGTGTTCCCTCAAGTGAGAGAGCAAAGCTAATCTAGGAAGCCCACTACAGTCGGGTGGTAGGACATGTCGGCATCGAAAAGACAATGGTGATGCTACAAAAACATTTCTACTGGCCAAAACTTCGACAGGAGATCAACAAGTATATCAGGTCTTGCACTGCTTGCGCTATTGCCAAACCAACCACTAAGAAATAGGGCCTGTACACCTCTCTTCCTGCACCTGACAGACCATGGGAATCCATCTCAATGGACTACATGTCAGGCCTCCTATCCACCAAGCGGGGAAATGACTGTGTTTTTGTGGTTGTCGATCACTTTTCTAAGATGGCGATTCTAGTTGCTTGCAAGAAGAGCATCATAGCAGAAGCCACTACCAAGTTCTTCTTTGAACGAGTCTGGGTACATTTTGGAATCCCACAAACCATTGTCTCATATCAGGACAGTCGATTTCTCAACACATTCTAGTCAAGCCTCTGCTCACTGCTGGACACCAAGCTCACCAAATCCACGGCCTTCGACCCCCAGACAGATGGCAAAACCGAGGTCGTAAATCGAATGATTGTGCATATCCTGCGCATGTATAATTCCAAGCACCCTCACGCATGGGATGAGAGTCTTCCCTATGTCCAACATAGCTACAACCGAGCCCTGCATAGCTCAACCAGCCACACCCCCTTTCAGGTGGGGTTGGGATTCCAACCATTGGGTCCCATAGATGTTGCACTTCCCCTGCGGTCAACTCGACCGACTCCTCTCCTACTTCAATTGAGGCTGCCAAAGCCACCCAATTCATTGAGAGGATCTAGTACATCCACCAATAGGTTCAGGATATCCTACAGAAGTCTAATGACAAGTACAAGCAGCTCCATGATCAACATCGGGTTCCACATAAGTTTTAGGTGGGCGACAAAGTTTGGTTGCACTTGCAGAAAGAACGCCTTATAGGACCCCATCAGAAGCTTCTCCCACTTTGATATGGGTCATACACCATCACCAAGGTTGTGGGGGATAATGATTTTGTGCTCAACATTCCTTCTTTCCTTGGCCTGCACCCAGTGTTCAATGTGGACCTCCTTCGGCCTTATTTCCCACCATTATTGGACACCTCAGACATAGAAAAACAACTGACACCAACAGAGCTCAACCCCGACTACATAAAACAACCATCCAGTGATGATATTGTGGACACACAGATCAAGGGCACTCGACAACAAAGGATCCAGCTTTATCGAGTCGTCAAAGCAGGGCAGCTCCTGCACCAAGGCAAGTTGCTCAACCGAGGCCAAATTCAGTAGAAATTTCCTCATCTGATGGGGGAACTCAACGCAATGGAGACCATTGCTTCCTAAGTATGGAGGATTGATCCAGGTGGATATCGGTGGCCACCCACCTTTCCCAGCTAGCTCAAAACAACTTTCTAGCAATTTTGATAATTTACTATTTTTAGCAGTTTTTCGGGTCCTAAACTTCCAGAGTAGTTTTGAGGCCCTAAACGACGTTTTTTGGGGTATGTTGCGGTGGAAAAACTTCCATTATATCTTTGTGCAACCGTTGTATTCCTCGAGTAGATCTTTCCAATGGGATATCATACGCCTAAAACGAAGATCGTATGCAAAAGTTACGACCCCGGGAAGTTGATGTACTGACTTACCCAAATGGGGCCCACATGACTTTTGGCACTTCATCTCCTAGGGTTAGGTTTTTGGATGTTTAGGGTTTTTGAAACTCTTGTTTATTGTAAAAATTCCTTGAGATCCTCATTGTAATCATCTTCTTGCGAATGAGCGCAGTCGTCACATCTCTTCTCAGAGATAAGCCGCCACCATTCCAGCAAGCTTGTTTTCCGCTGCATTTTACAGTTTCAGCTTATTTCCTAATTGAATAGAAAACTAGTTTTACTGTATCTCTGTTATTCTTTGTTAAGCATTTGTTAATAATCTATAGTCATTTCATTCTTCTCATAAAATCTAGATCACTTTTCCTTATAGCGCGCCCCTTAGAAATCCTCTTGAGCGACTGTCTCATTATTTCCTCACGACATCGTGGACCTCTCAAACTAGGTTATCGTTAACCTACAGTTCATACCACAATGGGAGTGCTAGTAGGTTGTGACATGAACACTGTCACAGCTCTCCCTCAAATTTTTGGTTTCTGTGCATGACCACTCTACTCCTTATGTGAGTCGGATTATCAAGAATCATTAAGCTTGCATCCACTGACAAAACACTATCAATAATTTCATATACATGAATCATACTATAATCATCCATACATCATATGTGCATGAATTTAAATACTCAATAATTAAAATCCACTCCCTGACTCAATCCAGAGTTAAAGGGAATCCATCAATGCCATCAACATCCTTAACATGTCATGTGTCCTGCACACTTAGGACGACTCATCAGAAGAATTTGTCAATATATATATATATATATATATAT
>ML857698.1:0-26802 GCA_009831015.1 Picea engelmannii
GTCTCCTGTTAGAAGACAAAGAAGAAGGCCAGAGGTAGACATATTGTAAGGTGAACTCTGGAAAATCAAGCCACCAAATTTCAATGGTGAACATAGGAAAGGAGAAGAGGCCAAGGCCTAACTGTTGGAAATGAATAAAAATTTCCAGCTGCATGATTACCCCTCAAGCGTAGAAACTAGATTGAAAGCTACCACTTGTAAGTAAAGGTAGCCATGTGGTGGGATAAACTTAAGAAATCCAAGAACCTTGATGAGAAGAGGATCTCATGGAGCTAGTTCAAAGGAAATTTCCAAGAGAAATATTTTTCCAAGCATTATTATGAAATAAATATGAAAGAGTTCTTTGAGCTCAAGTTGGGAATCATGACAATGGAGGAATATGAAAATAGGTTCTTTGAATTGTTGAAGTATGTTGAATTCATCAAGGATGAGAAGGTTAGGATACAAAGGTTTTAAGTGGGTTACCCTTCCTCTATAGTGACAAGATTCAATATGATAACCCCAAAAATTTGGAAGAAGCCATAAGGAGAGCTAGACATATTTATGAGCAAAGCGGAGGAAGGTTGTTTTTTCAAAAAACTTCGAATGAAAAGATGAAGCGTAAAAAGGATCAAAGGAAGAAGGGTTTCAAGCCACCCTTTTTCAAGAACAACACCCAAAGAAATCAACAAGGCCAATCAACCTAAAATGAGCACAAATCAACCCAAAATGAACACAAATCAACCCAAAATGAGCACAACACTGTAGATTCATTTGGGAAAAGGCCAAGGAAACAACCTGTACAATGTTGGGGATGTGATGGAAATCACTTATATAGGGTCTTCACTCATAAAAGAGAAAGGATGAGGACTGTACACAACATTCAAGATGATGAAACAATGGAAGACATGGGAGGAAACATGCCAAGGATTTATGTGGGCTTGGAAAACAAGAAAGCAAAGTTTCAATCCACCATGATTGAAGTGGAAGGTAATATTGATACCAGTCCATACAAATTTTAATTAATTATAGAGCTATCCATAGTTACATAAAATCTAACATTGTTTAAATATTTCACTTGAAAAGGAGCAAGCATAAGAAATATTGGTTAGTTCAATTAGCAACAAGAGTTAAGAAGAAAACCAGTGAGCTTGTTAAAGATTGTCCGATAGATATGAATGGAATCAACATAAAGGTAGATGTAAACATAATACCATTAGGTCCATATGATTTCTTAATTGGCATGGATTGGTTGGAAAAACACCATGTTGTCCTATACTGTTACAACAAGACAATCGCATGTCTTGATGAAGACGAGAAGTAAGGTGTTTAGGGGTCAAAATTCCCTTTAACTCAACAACAAGAATCACGCCCAGAAATGAGGCCCAGTTCGACTCTTTCCTATTTGGGATGACGTGATTCTCCGGATGGATGGTCCAACAAGTTTCGATGGGATTTAATATGTTATCAAATGGGTCTTTATATATTGTTTTCTATTTCTTTATAAGTTCATTTATTAAGTGTTTGACGACTGAATTCTTAAGAAGTTTGGGTTTAGGCTAACCTCTTACCAAAAAAATGTAGATGACACCGCTCTTCAACCAATATCAAAAAATAATATTTCCTTATTGATCAAGCAATAAACATCATCTAAGAAAAGGAAGATATATGCAGGAATGACAAATAACCATAAATAATTCTAGTTACTGTATAACACAATTTCATAACACCAACACATTCATGCGACTGATAACTTAAACACAATTACTATCTTACTAAATCGCTTGCAGTAATAAAAAAAAAAAGAAAAAAAATCCACAAATTATGTTACTCCACAAGCTTTGGAAAAAACCTGTCTTCAACTCTACATGAGATTTTGAATTATAATTCAAATTAATTATTTTTCTGATTCTTTCACTTATTACAAAAACCATCTACCTTTCAAAATGAGGTCGAAATCTTTATTTATACGAAAACTACATGAAAAAATAACAACAACCTTTGTTTAACTAAAGAAAACATAAATATAAAGTGGTTCATGTTCACATGAAAACCATCAATGAGCTCCAATTATATCACATGATTTTCCTTGTCATAATCAAACCACTAAGCGAACATATCTTCACAAGTATGAAGGTACAAAAATTGATGCTGATCCATCGACATGATGAGCTTATCCTTCAATTCCATGACCTGGTTTCTGAATTGAGCTATCTCAAAGCTTAACTGTCATAGGGCCCACACTGATCCTATCAATATGTCTACATTTCTCTTCACTTGTCCCTTTTCAAGCACTCGGATCTCCAGAATCTTTGCTCCAAATTCTATATCGCGATCTCTGAACTTTTGGACTATAACATGAAAATCAACAAATTCATCAGGAACGCCAAATTCTGGGAGATGAGGGTCTATCATCCTCTGGTTTATGTTGTTCCAATTTCTAAGACACTCCTCCCATATCTCCTACATTTTATGTTGTGGTTCAATTACCAATTGTACCTAATATTTTGCTGCTACTGTGATCTTGACTAATCTCTTGTTTGCAAGCATTCTAATGCCACGTTCTTCTTCCCCTCGACCCTTTTGCATCTCTCTTATATACTCAATTTGTGCCAGTAGTTGATGATATTTCTCCAACCACCTCATCATTTATTTATATGCTACGAGGATAAGAAAAGTATCCTCTTGGTAACTTACGATCTTGGTCATAAAAACCTCCCAATCTGATTTGAATTGAGTATAAATCTCCCCAAATTAAAATCTCATGAACCTAACCACCTGTGTAGTGTACTCATAGTATTCCACCTAATGTCTGAGATGCACCAACTTTGCTCTCATAGACTCATATTCTCGTTCATACTCTCTTTCCCTGTTTATAGTGGTACTAGATATAGTCATACTTACTCCTAATAAATCACTTACCCTGGATTGTCCTGCATCCATCAAGGTTTCTTCCATGGTGATCATTACCACACTGTCCAAAGTGACTCTCCTCTTTTTTCCAGTTCTCTTCACAAACAATTGTGTTTTCCTATCATAAACGATGGCTTGAATATCTACTAATTCGTCCACCAGCTCTGGGATTGGCTCGTCCCCCCATGAGAGAGCATTTCGTAAACTACCTGATGTATGGAAATGATCCAATAATATTTCTTTGCCTATGCTTACTCCTGGTCCTTTATGACTGGTTCCTTCACCTTGTTCTTGTGCCATTTGAGACTGCCCAAAAGATTTTGTTGACCCCATCCCTGTCCTAATAGACGAATATATGAATTTCTCTATACTTGGGGCATTTCCCATGATCTCTACTACTACATTTTCGGCTGGGATTGTTGGCCCTGGGAGTGTGGAATGTACTGAAAGTTCTATAGTGATTTGCTCAAGTTCTTTATTGCCTTTGAGCCAAGCATTATCTTCTCTTTTGGTGGTTTCACCTTCTGATGAATATTCAACATTTTGGTTTCCTTGATCTTTTCCTTTGACTGGTGCATCGCTTCTCCTGATGGCAACTTCATTACCATTCTCATTTTTATCTCCTGGTTTTGCATGGCCTTTGATGCTACTCCACTCTTGATCTAGTGGCTATGGTGTTTTGTTTGGGGTGATATGATCACCTTCAATTGTAATCAACTCTATTTCTTCGCCTAAATATTTTGGTCCCTGGGACATCATATCTAACACCTCTATTACTTCTTCATTTACAATAGGAACTGAAGTGTTTACCTCCTTGTTATCACTATATATTGTGATCAAATAAACAATGACAAGAGATACTTGTCCTTGGACATCCGAAAAAACCGTTGTCTTAGTTCTTGGTCCTCCTATCGGTGTTCACCCTTAAGTTTTTTGTGAAGTGTATTCCTCCATTGATATGTTCTCGAGGGTCTCCAAATCCTCTCCTCTTCCAAGGGTGGCTAGGGTTATTGACACAGATGCAACTTTTGACACTATGAAAATTTCCCTTTCCAATTGCATCATAATTTCAGCTTCGTATAAGAGATGTTGTGCCTATGATCTATCCACTATCTATTCTATACCTTCTAGTTGAGCTTGTGCCACTATTACTTCCCCTTCTGTATGCTCTATAAAGTCTAATTTTTCATTCCTAGACAGGGCCATGAACCTAACCAGGTCTAGTTTCTCTTTCCTTTGCAACACTTCATCCCAACTTGTGGCATTACCTATGAATATTTCATCCTCAAAATCCTCATGTGGGTATGACCAATGAGACACCAATTGACTAGCATGCTCAACTAGCAATTCCCTAGGGTTGTGTTTCCTGTATCTCATGGTGGAAAACCTATAGTCTATATGGCTCTGAGATTCTTGTCTGGCATGTGTAGTATCCTTCACAAAATGGTAGCCCACATAAAAACCATAGGGAATAAATATCCTCTTCTTATCCTTTACTAGAGATGCATTGAACCCTTGCAGTATGATTTGGTAGAAAATGTCTCCTAACACCAACTTGTCAGGTACGTGGATTGGAAATAAGTATGGTGCTCTGATGGCTCCGAAAATTCTGATATATGTGCTTCTTTCCTCTACATACTAGTGCCCAATCTTGGATATTACTTTCCTTACTGCTTCAGAGAGTCTTGGGATTTTTTTTTTTAAATTAAGGAAAATACTCGAGCTATGAATCCATCGTAGATTAAATTAATTGATATTTTGTACCTGTTCTCCCACAAGATTCCAAAATAAACATGTACATGCACTTAAAAAACATGCAGGTTCAAGATTAAACCAGAGAACACATTCCTAGTGCATATCACATCCAAGAGATAAGATGCCATGTAGAATGCAAGGGTTTCTCTGGGTTTTGGGTTCTACGCTTCCTCTATCCTGGTGCTCAAATGTTTTGAGATAATATCTCCCTAGTTAAAATTGATTCCAGATGTAGTAACTGTACGAGAATAAGAAATTTAGGCTTCAGATAACCTGGTGAAATCCTTTTCTCCGTATAAACCACATATCAAAGCCATCAGGAAAATGTAGGGTTCTCAGAGGTTTGCTGTGTTGTACCACCTTGAGGATCGATTAACAAATTTCTTATCCTCCCTCCACTAGGACGCTAATAATTGACTGCTATTATGGTGTTCATATAACTCTACAAGAAAATCATTTTTCAACCATATTTCAATGTCCTTGAGTTTATAATATGTGCTTACCTTTGTCGGCAAGAAGATGCCGTTACATTCTCTATGTTTTTTATTTAACATGAATTTATTTGCATTGACATGATGAATGATCCACTATGAGAGTTCAACACATGGAAAAATGGGTGTCTTGGCCGCCACTATATACAACGAAGACACCTGATGTTTTAGAATACCTGGTCATCCAATTCCCTCACCTCCAAATCGCTATGAGGTGTAAACTTTGGGAAATATTCATATTGGATTTTGTTGTATAAATCAATATAGGAATACACCATTACCTTGGATTCAATATTTGTATATTTGAAGAGCGGAGGTGGGTTTGCTAGCTTCTTTTGTGACATTCTGATCATTGGATCTGCTTTGGGGGAAAAATCCAACCTCTTAGTAGCTGAGATGGATTCCTCTCCGATTTTCTCACTTCCTCCCTTCAGGGTCTTTGGTGACCGACAAGTCACTGGTCATTTGAGAGACATATTTCCTGCAAATGAAACCGTTTAACTCAATATTCTATAAATCAGAGAAAATCAGAGAAAATAAGAGAAAATCATGATAAATTCCTGCACGTGAATATTTTCTTGAGTTGAATACCTACCAGTCTGGAGCCTCGCGATAAACACAACACACCTCAATTCTTAAGTGACACTGGATCAATCATGATTTGCTAAGAAAAACCAAAACATTATGCACAAATTATGGAATAATTCAAATCCATTCGAATAAATAAAAATTATTCCTTATGCTCGAAATAATCACATTTCAGTACAGGGAATGTGCTGTAGATTTTCATTAATTCCACCTATCATTTGTTCAGGTTCTCGTAGTAAAATATATGTGAAAATTGGTGGCGTGAAGAGACGTTGGAATTATTTATCAGGGATTTCAAACAATTGTCGATTGGCGTGCATTTGAGATCGGGAATCGAGCATTTGAACTATTTGAGAATTTTGGGAGCAGCTCATGTCTAAATTCACCGATCCTGAAAGAGATGAAAGAACAAATATTTTGCACGTGTGGTTGGATTAGGATATCGACGTGGAAGATATTGACCGACGAGACACATAGGGATGTGTGTGAAATAAATATCTAGAGAGGAACGATTATGATGAATTCGAAGATCTTTGGCAAGATCCATTGGATGGCTCAGATTGCTTATCGAAAATCATTGATCAAGCATTGGGGGGTTGGAGGGCGTACATAAAGGATATGTTTTATTAACTTCTTGATCGGGTGATGCCAATATCTATAGGAATTAAAAACTAAGCTCATTTTCAGTGTGTTCTCCTGTGTTCAATACTGGGTGCAGATTCCTGATGTTAATCGACATCAACGACTACCTCTTGGACTTAACAATGGATGTTTTTTCAACCGACCTTGCTGATGCCCTATGTTGATCGACATCGACACTTTCATGAACAAGCAACACCCTCACCCAACTGGTATCCTAAATGGCCGACTCCCGATGTTAATCAACATTGGCGTTCTCGAGACCTTGCCACATTGTTGACACATCGATTAAATTGACCAAAAACCGACATTGATTGACATCATCATTTCATAGTAGCAACCGTCGGGCATGGGAGAACTTTACTTTTAGCAGTGATTTTTTCAAGACTTATGGATTTATAGATGCACGTCAAATCGTATGAACATTGAAGAATCTTGACAAAAACAATATAGATGAAACTTATGTAAAAATCAATTGAAACAATGCAAACAACAAAAGAAAAGTGGTATCCAAAAATTGGAATATTTTAAGGGTGTGTTGAGTTCTCAACAAATGGCGATTCCCTGGTAGAAGTGAGACTATATGTTTCTCTCTATAATGATGATGAAAAAATTCTTTGGAAATGGTTAGTATCTTGAGGCAATAACCCATGGATGACTAAAAAATATGTATACATATGGCCCAAGGAAATTGTTGTCGACTGCTCATGGGGATTCACTTGAATACATTCCTCTTTCCTTTTAACCAATGAATGCTACCTTTCCATCAAGATTTGATTCATAACTCAAAAATGTTAAGAATACATGATGTTATTACATTTTCTTAAATTCAAGAACCTTACCATAGTGTTGGTCTGCTGCCAGTGAGTGTCCATAGCCCCGATGGAGTCACCCCGATATCCCAGACCTTGATCCACTGCCAGCAAGCATCCATAACCCCGGTGTATATATATACATACCCTCCCGATCATACATTCTGACTTACTATTTTATGTTCAACTTTGTTTCACACGTGCCAGGAATGAACTAAGGAGGAGGATATTTGTTTTTTGGTGAAGGATCATAACCATATCTATTTTATTCTTTGTATTTTCCGAACAATATGAGGACTAAATTTGCTATGTTCAGGGTATGATCCATACTCTTCTCTATTCCATTTCCCTTGGTATTCCTAGACCATGATGTAGTCAAATTGTTTGTTCCCTAAGCGATCCACATACATAAATGTTAATTACCCGTGCGTCGAAGCCTTTGACCAATAAAACTTCTCTTGATTGTTCTGCAGAATTTGAAACTAAGAGATAAGGATCTAGATTTAACAGATTGCACCACCAATTTGAAAAAGAACACACCTAAAATCATGCTACCATCAGAGTAATCAAAACAAGAAAATCAGATCACAATAAAACAAAAACAAACCAAAAGGAAAAAAAAATGAAAGCACCAAACTCATCACTCAAAACAAAATAAAAAGGAAATAAAGGTAAACTATAATACATAAAGTTGTCTTGGAGAGAACGTATGAGAATAAATGATATAGGGCTTGACCATGGATGGGAAGAGCTTCAAGCTCACCCCTAAGGTTTTGCATATGGTAAGTGCCTACCCTAATTTTCTCAGCGACTTGAAAAGGTCCAAGCCACATAGTTTGGAATTTCAAATTTTTCCCATTTGGCTCATTGATTTTATCCCACTTAAGAATTAAGTCCCCTACTTCAAAGTTTTTATCTCCAACCTTGTGTTTATCAAACCATTTTTTACCTATTTGCTGATGGGATGCAAACTTTCTTCTAGATTTTTCTCGTTCTTCCTCAACCATAAGGAGGGTATCAATTGTTTGTTGCATGGTGGATGAGGGTTGTCCTCTTGATGACTAGGAAAGTTGCAAGGATGGGAGATATAGGTTGTTTGGAAATATGGATTCTTGTCTGTACACCAGAAAGTAAGGGGAATTCCCTAAGGATTCCTTGGGGGTTACCCTATCATTCCATAGAGTGTTATGTAAAGCATTGTGCTAGTTCGGATGATCCTCTACGACTATCTTCTTAATAATCCTTATTAAGTTTTTATTAGTAGACTCAGAAACACCATTCCCCTGTGGATAGTAGTTGGAAAAATACTTCAATATAATCCTTGTATCTAATGAAAATTCATTCAAGAGAGTAGAATAAAAATATGCAGTGTTATCAAATACCGAGACCGAAGGAACCCAAAACCTTGTCATGATGCGTTGTTCAATAAATTGTGTTACTACCTTCTCATTAACATGGGTAAGGGGAATGGATTTAGATCATCATGTGAAATAATTGGTAGCAGTCATTATATACTTATGCTTTTTGGATGAGTTTGGGTTTATCTCTCCTTTTATATGTATTCCCCATTGTTCAAATGACTTAGAAATTGACACTGGTTGTAGTGTAATAATCACTTTCTTTTCCTTCCCAATGCTCATCTGACAAACTTTGCACCTCCTAAAATTTGCATGAGCGTCTTTAAACAATTTTTGCCAATAATATCCCGCCCTTAAACTATTATGGGCCGTATTCTCCCCTGCAAAATACCCCCCCTACGGGACCATTGTGGAGTTCCTTCAACACCCTTTCAACATCTTCCTTTTCAAGTCATATTAGCAAACACCATCATAATTTAAGCATAAAAGTACTGATTTAATAAGATGGTATCAGGTGGATTTTAGTCCGAGTGCTATTCTCTCTCTTGGTTTTAGGTATTCAGGGCAGGTACCGTGATGGAGAAAATATGATAGGTCAGCATACCAAGAGTCTTGTGTGGGTAGGATGTACGATACTTCACCACACCATAAATTCAACTCATTGTCCCAACCCAAATCCATATTTTCTATCAGATCTTGGGATTCTGCGACCAATTTGCACAGTCCCTAACCCCTGCAATTCTTACCGGTTTAATTTCTAGACCAAATTCTTGGATGAAAACCATCCAATTGCCTCTTCTTTCCCCGATTTTCTGTTGCATGAATAGTGACCTAACGGTTGTATGAGGCACTATGAACTTGTTATGATTCTTGAGGATGCAAGGTATAAAGTGTTTTACTACTTTATAGACAATGTATGCTTGTTTGTCAATGGGTGGGTAATTAAGCTCTGGTCCTTGTAATTTGGTGCTCATGAATGAGACAGGTGCCTCATTGTTTTCATCATCCTTTTGAGTAAGGACTGCAACTAATGTTGATCTGAAGTGAAAGTGTAGAGATAAAATTCTTTGTTGAAATATGGGATGCATAATAAAGGGGCTTGCGATATGACAATATTAATGTTTTTGAAAGATTCCTTTCTCTCATTAGTCCATTTAAACTCAACATCCTTGCGTATCATTGTCTACAAGGGTTTAACTGTTTCTATGAAATCTGGAGTGAACTTTCTTACAAAATTACTCCTTCCAAAGAATGATTGCAAAGCCTTTTTGTTGTGAGGGAGTGGAAGTTGCTAAATTTATTTATACATTCATGATCGATATGGATAACATCCATAGAAATGATGTGACCTAAGATTTATCCTTCCTCCACTCCAAATATAGTCTTTTTCGGGTTCAAGGGTGTCCCATACTTTTGACACCTTTCAAAAAATTTGGGTGAGATGGAAAATATGATCATCCCTATCCTCAGAGAAAACATTAAAATCATCTAGGTATACCACTACATATTTTTTAATTAATCCTTGAAATTCTACATGCATGGCTCTTTGTAAAGTAGCTCCTACATTGATTAGCCCAAATGGCATGCATTTGTAGGCAAATGTTCCCCATTTAGTTCGGAAGGTTGCTTTCAATATGTCCTCCTCTGATACTAACACCTGGTTGTATCCTGAAAAACCATCCAGAAGAGAGAATATATGTGCTCTTGATATGATATATAGAAGTTGTTCCATGGAAGGGACATGATAGTTATCTTTTTCTAAGGCCCTATTCAAATTTCTGAAATCTACACATAAGCGGATTTCCCCAGATTTTTTCTTGAAAGGTACCAGATTGGCCACCCATGTAGAGTGCCTTACTTGGAATATTATCTTTGCATCTAATAGTTTCTTTAGTTCCTTCTGCATCAAGGGTTCTAGGGATGGGTGGAATTTCTATAGATTTTGCTGGAAAGGCTTGACCTCAGGTATTAATGGGATAGTGTTCTGAATGATCCATGTGTCGTACATTTTCAAATCCTGATACGACCATGAAAACATGTCCTGGTACTCTTTGAACAACCTTAGGTAGGAATTGTTTTCCTCATGTGATAGTGATATCATGAGATTGGTGTTTCAGGGGTTGTGAGGAGTTCCTATATTTACAACTTCATAGAATGGACACGAACGACTAATTTTGGTATTTTTTGGTTTCTTAAATTTATCTCGTAAGTCAAACAGGTTCTCAAGACTGACTACTCCCCGAGGCATAGTGTGGAGTTTAGGTTTGGTTGGTTTACTTATTTTTTTTAGGTTATGGATTTGGTTATCCTTTCCTACAATCATTTCTTGAAAAACCTCATTGTCAATGGCCAAATCCATAAAATTTTCTTCATCAGACAAAAATGATAGGATCTGTTCATCTCCTTCAAATACCCTCTAGTTCGTAATATTATCCGTGACCGAAGGTTTGTATAATAATTCTATGGAAAACCTAGACACTTCATAATCCTTTAAGGGATACAAACTCGAAGCTGTTGTGGCCAAAGAATCGACCAACATATTTTTGGATCTAGGTATGGCTGTGATGTTGATCGCTAGGAAATTTTCTATCAACCTGTGAACTTCCTATTGATAATTCCTCAAATGGGGTAAATTTCAATGGATAATGTTCTTGACTTGTATAACAATGATTTACGAATCCCCGAAGACAACTAGTTCCTTAATGTTTAAATAAATAGCTTTCTTAAGTCCTTGGATCAAATCCTCGTATTCAAGAGTGTTGTTTGTGCACTCAAATTCCAATCTGCAGGACATAAAAACATGTTTTCCTATTGGATTAATGAAAATTCATCCCACGCCAGCCCCTTCTTGATATTTTGATCCATCAAAGTATATAGTCCAGATTTCAGACACAAAGTTTGGAACTCTCTTGTCCCAGTCCACCTTTGGAACTACCATTTTAGTGTTGTCAGATTGAGCATGGATATGTTTTTCAAACTTAATACATTGCTCAATTATTTCAGTACTGTCATGAAGTGATAATTCTGACCTTTGGAAAATAAATACTTCGGAAAAATGGGGAGAGAAATTACCGAAATTAGACTCACACGAGTAGTTTCCTAAGATTGGGAATTCACTAGAGGAAGGTTCATTAGTGGCTTCCAAGTCTGTAACAATATGCTTCAAATATTTTTCTCGGTTGATCCTGATCATGTTGGGGTTTCCCTTCAATGGTAACCACAAGTGGGACCAATCTGTAAAAAAATATCCATGTAAGTTTTTAGACCAGTCCCTGCTTAACAACATCCCATAGACCTCTAGAATGTCTAGAATTATGATAGCCATGACCTTATGAAACTTTGGGTTAGAGGAAATCTGAATCATAACATCCTTTAACTCCCTAATAACTTTAACTTTAGTTCTGTCTAGTTGAATCATATTCCTTTCGATTTTGGTAGGGGTTTTTGATATTATGGTAGCTGCGGGAGGTATTAACATCCACATGTAACCTTTGACAAGACTAGAATATTATGGGAAGCAAGAGAAACCCTAAAATGTTGGATAATAACCCTAGAAGACAAGTCAACTCAAGAGAATATTTAATATTGAGTTATTAGCCTCCAGAAAGAGAAGTCGACCCAATCAAGTGAGATAGAGCAGTATAAATATAGGGCGCTAGAGATCATTTGACACTCACCCACTCACAACTCCATAAGACTAGTGGTGCGCAAATTTGGAGAGGGAGTGCAATTGCAACTGCTACAACTGGGATTTTGGATTTTGGTTGGACTTTCTCTTTGTTATGGTTTGGAATTTCTGCTTGGTCTTTGGTCATTCTTTCTTGGTGCGCTACCCTTGGAGAAAGGTGCACTACCTTGGTTGGCTATTGTTCTGCTTCTGGAATTATTCTGTTTGTCAAGGTAAGGTTCTTGGGGGTGGCCTTTGTGCCTATGGTTGGGTGACAATATTGATATATTGTCTATGGAAAAATGAGCACATCTCTTTATTTCTAACAGGTTATGGGCCCACACTATCTTTAGACAACCTAACCACTGGAAGATAGAATGGGAAGTTATTTGTTAAGCTCTTTATGGCACCAATTATAGCTGAAACTAAGTTTTCTGATTATGCAACAATAAAAGACCCTAACCCTTGTGTTCAGGCACTTCCGGTGAAGCATTTGACCTAACTCCTTGACATCCTAGTGCACCCTAGCCTAGCACTCCTCTTGGTACCCTCAGCTAGCAAAAACATCAGGTTTGAATTTTTAGTCAAAGTCAAAGTCAAGTTTTGATTGGCCAAAGTCAAAGGTTGACTGGTCAAAATCAAAGTCAAAGGTTGACTTCTAGTCAAATTGATTTTGTGATCAAAGTTGAAATTTTTAGAGTTTCTAGCTTGTTCTAATCATTGAATCTTTTGATTGAGTTTCTAATCTCTTCTTGTCAAGATGGTATCTAGTTTCATATTGAAAGACAAGTTGGACGATGCTACAAGGTTTCAAAGGTATGCACTTGTATATGCTATCTAAGTTATATCATCTAGAAAAACATGAGTGTGTTTGCAGGGAAAGTACTAGATATATTTTCCAAGCTATAATCTTGGATTCAGTGCATTTAGAAGAACAAGTGCACCCTCCATAGCAGTTAATTCTTCAGGTTCCAGGTTTGATTAAATTGTTAAGCCTCAAATTTGTGTATATAAAAGGTGATAGTTGCTACATTACAAATTGTGAAAGCAGTCTTTGAAAGATTCTATTATTGCTAGGTGCAATGAATACTCGACTGCATATGAATACTATTGATATATATGCTTATTGTACTTGTTCACAAGTTGAACTAACATCTCCTCTAGATAGACATACCTGTTTGTTCTTGTTTCTCTTGTTCCGAGTAGGTACCCTTGTAAAATATGTTTGATGAAGAATCCTTGTGGAAACTATCATAGAAGAAGTTTATGAGGATGACACAACTTCCATATGGGACAAAATCAGAACAGATAGAAACAAACTTAAAGAGACTCAAAGGATTTAGAATCAAAGGAGTCAGACTCAAAGGAGTCAGACTCAAAGGAAGTCATAAATCAAAAGGAAACCAGAACAAGATTGTGACACTTTGTAGAAAGCAAAGAGAGATGCATCAGATGGAAGCATGGACTCTCTTAGATGGAGGGAGATGATCACAAAATTACAAAAGAAGAGCATGTATATTGCTCATTCAGGCATGAAGCCGAGAATAGGAGGGAGATAATCCCCAACGATATGATCCATTGAAGAGGAATCCGTAAAAACTATGGAGTATCTATCAATGTTATTCATTGGAAGTAACAACCATGATAAGCAACACGTGTTCATTTTGACTCTAGAAGAAGTTTTCTTCGAAAAGTGTCCTTGAATATCCTTGGTTGTCCATCTACATTTATGTTCCTATGGTGGAAGGTTGGAGCCTTCAGGAAAGAATGGCATGTATTATATAGAATATTCCATGGAATCCAACATTGAAGAAAAACATGAATATTCCAAGAAAGAAAGAAAAGTCAGAACAATCAATTGAGCCAGTTTGAACCCACTAGAAGCAGTCAAGCGAAAGGAATGGAAGGAATTTGTGATGAAGAACAATGTATGTGAGAAATTGTGAAAAATACTTAAGCATTGATACATACAAGTTGAGACTCAGGGCTATAGGGTTCGCTTAGTAGGAGGGAGAAGACTACAATGAAAACTTGTTCTAGTAATTGAATATACCTCTATCTGAGCCATTATATCTCCTGCAATATCCATGGGTTGGAGTTTATATTAGATGAATGTAAAGACTATTCTTTTCAACAGAGTAATTGAAGAAGAAGCATATGTAGAACAACCTCAAGGTTTTGAGGTATACCAGAAAGAGACCCTTGTATGCATATGGAATAAGACCTTGTATGGATTCAAGAAAACTTGGTACAGATCCTCTCGTGTAGAACATAAGCGTGGTGAAAACTTCCTATGACAGAGGAAGTATATTGAAATGGTTCTTCAGAAGTCCGTAATGATGGATTGAAAATCCATGGAAAACTCCCATGATGATAGATCTGAAGAAGTTAATAGACTCTAATCCAATAGACCCATGTTTGTATCGAAAATTGATTGGCTTGTTAATGTATTTGGAGAATACTCAACCAAATATTTGTTTTATGGGATGTTTAAGTTATGATATACAACTGCATGGATTTATCGATTCATATTAGGAAGGGAGTGAAAATGACAAAATAAGTTCTACTTGGATATGTTTCAGTTTGAGCTTTGCCTCAATTTCATGGGCTAGTAGGGAAAATAAGTCTGTTGCACTCAAAACTACAAAATCAAAGTATATTGTAGCTTGTGATGCTTGTATGAAAATAGTGTGGCTCCGTAAGTTGGTTTCTGGACTATCTGATTGGGTGTTGAATTTGACTATGATATATTGTGATGATCAGAGCTATGTGAAGCTTTCAGAGAACCGAGTGTTCCATGACATGTTGAAGCACATTGATATCAAGCATTATATTCTCCGTGATAAAGTCCATAGGGGAGAAGTGGTTCTCCAGTATATCTCCACAGATGAGCAGATAACAAATATTTTGGTAAAGCTTTTTTCCAAGATGAAAAGTTTGCGTACTTAAGGGACAAGCTGGGGCTCATGGAGACAACTTCCTTATTGAAAAAGCAAGTGATTACTCCCAGGTTGGGAGGGAGAACTGATATGTTATTGATTTATGAACAACCATTTTCTAGTTCGGAAAATGGTGTAGGTTGGGCAGTTCCTTTCCAGTCTAGAAAGTGGTTTGAGATTTCTGATGGACAATCGTTTTCCAATTCGTAAAATGGTCTAGATTGAACATTCATTTTCATAATGAAAATGGTCTGATAGATTTATGATGTACCATAGACAACGATTCCCCTTGTGGCTAATGTGGGGGAATGGTCTAGGAAAATCATTCTTCTTGGCAGTCACTCTGAGTAGTGGTCAAGTAGAATGGTTTGCCTCGTCGGGTAGTCATTCTTTCGAAGTTCACATTTGTGAGTAGTTTCTAAGAATGGTACATTTTGGAGGTTGGTGCAGGACAATAATTTCCATAGGAAATGGTCCAGACAATCATTCCCTAGGGTAGACTCATTCTCTCCGAGTTGCACTGCTATTAGTACTGGAGGAATGGCCCATTTAGGTGAATGGTCCAAGTTCAACAATTAGGGACATGCATTCCCCAGGGAAAACTCATTCTCTCTAGGTTGCAATATGATTAGTGCCGGAGGAATGAACCAGTTGGGTGAATGGTCCAGGATCAGAAATCAGGGACAATTATTCTTCTATGCTTGGGAAGAATATTCCAGATAGCCCATGGATGATGTTTTACTTTCTAAGGGCAGATTCTCTTCCAGATCTCACAGATGTGAGTGGAAGAATGGCCCAAATGACTCAGTTTGTATCATGATATTATTTATGTAGGTTGATATCAGATGATATGATTTTTGTGGAGACTGTATGTCTCTGGATAATAGTTGTATGCTGCTGTGGTGGATGTGATCCATTTGGTAGTGACTGTGTGTCACTGGTTAGTAGCTGTGTGCTACTAGGAGTGGTTGTGTACCACTGGATAATAGTTTTATACTACTATGGATATACACAATTGTGCTCTATTGGATGGAATTATAGAAATAATATGCAGTTACTATATGAGTGCCATGAAGACTACCACTAGTGTTGGAGTTGATTTCCATCTAGATGGATAGTCAGTATGCAGGTGGAAAAACATTCTCTAGGCATAGAATGGTCTAGACATAACAAATTGCTGGTGGACATGAATTCTCTCTGTCGAGAATGGTCCAGGTTGACAGTTTGTTGACGTATGATGGACTGGTATTTTCCTAGGGCACAAATTGTAGCCTGATTAGGAAAGTGGTTCATGACCAATATTTTATAAGGCATATAGGTAGATATGGATATCTATGGTACATATGACCTGATTAGAAAATTTTCCGTGATTAACATTCCTGTATGAATGGTATCTGTATTCCATGGCGTATCTTTCAACATCTATTGGGACAATCATTCTTCTAGGACATATGTCTAGATTAGAAGAATGGTCCTTGTATCACTCCGTGGAGTGAGTGAATTATTAAAAATCATGACTAATTACTCAAATGGAGTATGGATTTGAGAGATGATGCAGTTGAAGCTATTAGATGATATTGATAGTGATGATGTTGCTCATGAGTTGATCTACGTGATCATAAGATATCCTGTGTGGCTATGATGATGCTACCGATTAAATGGTCTGTTTATTCTTAAGACCATTACCTTTAATACCTCCCTATCTAGAAGGGAGTGTTGATATTATGGTAGCTATGAGAGGTATTAACCTCCACATGTAACCTTTGACAATACTAGAATATTCTGGGAAGCAAGAGAAACCCTAAAACGTTGGATAATAACCCTAGAAGACAAGTCGACTCAAGATAATATTTAATATTGAATTATTAGCCTCCAAAAAGATAAGTCAGCCCAGTCAAGTAAGATAGAGAAGTATAAATAGAGGGCGCTAGAGCTCATTTGACACTCACTCACTCACAACTACATAATACTAGTGTTGTGCAAGTTTGGAGAGGGAGTGCAACTATAGCTACTACAACTGGGATTTTGGATTTTCATTGGACTTTCTCTTGGTTATGGTTTGGACTTTCTGCTTGGTCTTTGGTTATTCTTGCTTGGTGCACTACCCTTGGAGAAAGGTGCACTACCTTGGTTGACTATTGTTCTGATTCCAAAATTATTCTGTCTGTCAAGGGTAAGGTGCTTGAGGGTGGCCTTTGTGCCTATGGTTGGGTGAAAATATTGATATATTGTCTATGGAAAAACAATCACATCTCTTTATTTCTAACAGGGGTAGAATTTAACTTCTTTCAGATTGAAAGATTCATAACATTGGAGGAAGCACCGGTGTCAACCAAACAATAATACATGTTCGTGTTATAAATTTCAAAGGTTAACAAGAAAGGTGGAACATATGAGATATGATTCTTATCAGCCATCATTATATTCATGTTATGCTTATGAATCACCTCAAGGATTCCTGTACCCAAGCTTGAATGTGGGCTTGGATTTGACATGAGTTTTCCATCCTCATCCATGTCTTGCAATAGTGAATATTTCTGTTGAGGAATTCTACACAAGTCCATCACTGAAATGTTAAATTTCAATTTCTTCAGGTCTTCTACCATGTTATACTATAGCTTTGTTATTTTGTGAGCTGGGAACCTCAGGCTAGAACTCAGTGGTGGGGTTGGTTGAGCTAAAGAGGAATATTTTGGGGTTCTCTTAGGAGCTTGTGCAATGGTAGGTTGGTTTTGAAGGATGGGTGCCTAGATCTTAGTTTGGATTGCCAGAGTTTCAGGAAATTCTTCTTCTTCTATAGGAACATCAAAAGATGATGCATGACTGACATCCCATAGAACCATAACTATTTTCTTAGGTGGTTCACTAACTTCATTTTCTGCAGTATTTGACGTATGATCATTGGGTTGCTCGGTTAGGGAACAAACGTCCAATAAACAATTCACCAACAGATTCATAACATTCACCCATTGAGGGAAATCCTTTTCTGCATGATGTTCTTGATGATAGTTACAATATGAATATGAGGTGGCTTCTCCCAAGTCAATGTTCAATTTGGTATGAGGGGGCCCTAGGGCCTTGAAATGTGGATTTTTTCTAAAGAAAGGTTTGTATGGCCTAGGGTTTGATGTTCCTTCCCCTGAATTTCTCTTCATGTATACAATATCGTTGGACAACTTCTTAACCATCCTTTGTAAGCTTTCCATATCTGCATTGTCCTTTTCTGTGTTATGTTCAATTTGTTTTCCAGGCGGTCATGTTAACAAAATCCCTTGCCTATGTGGCTATTTTGTTTCTTTATTTAATGAAGAAATATGACTATATTTACAACCTTTCATTTGAAATTCAATAATTTTGGCTTCCTCAAAGCTTTTGGAAAGATTAGGTTTAGCGACCCTCTTAATGAACATGGAGATAGAGGCCGATAATGCATTAGCGTACACCTCAATTTGTAGTTATTAGGAGGGATTGCCATCTGTTTGAAACTTGTTGAGCATAGTTGTGAAATATTGGTTGAAGTACTTGAATTTATCCTTGGGGCCCATAGTGGCAAAGAAAAGTTGAGCCATCAAGGCCCCAATAGTCGTTTCTTCAACACATTTATCTAGGAAATCATTCTGAAATTTTGTCCAACTGTTAATGGATCCAACTGGGAGGTTGAAATACCATGTTGAAGACGAGTTCTCAAAGGTATAAGGGAAAATTATGCATACTATTTATTCATGTTGTACATTCATTAATCTTATTGCCAATATAAATTTCTAGATATGATCCTCGGGAAAGCTGGAGGTTTCAGGATCAAATTTTGGGAGAAGTTTTTTTGGGTGCTTAGGAAAATGATGCAATCTGCATGGTAAGGTTAAGGAATACATGTCCAACCATGGCTGATTTTTTTCAGGTTGGTCGTTACCCTACGAAACTTCTTCATTGTTATTTTCCATATTATCTGACTCATTATCTAAATTTTTCGAATTAGAACTTGCTTCCTTAGACTCTGAATCATCTGTGCTAGAATAGGTACTTGATGGTGGGGTGAAGAGAGGAGTTTTAGAAATGAAACTGAGAGGTTGGTCTATTTCAGTAAGATAAAAATATATCAAATCTTCAATCGTATGAACAAAGGTGTGATTTGGGGTATCGACAACTAGTCTTCTAGTTTGCTTCCTGTGGGGGAGAAATAGGGTTAACGATAATGATTCGATATATCGAGCGTAATCTCTAGTAATCCTTCTAAAAACATCGATTTCTTCATGAGGGATCATGTAAGGTAATTTTAGGTGAAGGTATGAACTATGTTCAACGTGCGGTGACTCACTTGTAGTCGGGGTACCTTCAATATTAAGGTTGTCTTGAGAGGGACTAGCCATGCATGTGGGATGTTTTGAATCTGTAGGATATTTGAGATGGAATTCTTCTTAAAGAACTATTTTTACTAGACATGCATTCATTCAAGCCCTCCTTCTAGTGACAACTCTATTAAGGGGTCAAAATTCCCTTTAACTCAACAACATGAATCACTCCCAGAGATGAGGTCCAATTAAACTCTTCCTTGTTTGGGATGACATGTTTCTCCTGATGGATAGTCTGAAAATTTTCGATGGGATTTACTATGTTATAGAATGGGTATTTATAGAGTGTTTTCTGTTTCTTTATATGTTCATTTATTAAGTGTTTGATGACTGAATTATTAAGAAGGGTGGGTTTAGGCTACACCACTCTTCAACCAATATCAAACAATAATATTTCCTTATTGATCAAGTGACAAACATCATATAAGAAAAGGAAGATATATGCAGAAACGACAATAACCTGAAATGATTTTAGTTACTGTATAACACAAGTTCATAACACCATCACATTCATGCCAATGTATATTCAGTGACTGTGACGTTTCAAGATAAGTTAAACACAATTAATATCTTACTAAATCTCTTGTAGTAGTAAAAAAAAAAAGCAAAACAATCCACAAATTATGTTACTCCACAAGATTTGGCAACAAACTGTCTTCAGCTCTACATGATATTTTGAATTAGACTTCAAAATAATTCTTTGTCTGAATCTCACTTATTACAAAACCGTCGACCTTTCAAAACGAGGTCAACCTCTTTATTTATAAAAAAATCACGTGCAAAAAATAGCAAAAGCCTTCGTTTAACTAAAGAAAACATAAATATAAAGTGGTTCATGTTCACATGAAAATCATTAGTGAGCTCCCGTTATCTCATAGGATTTTCCTTGTCATAATCATACCACTGGGAGAACATATCTTCACAAGTATGAAAGTAAAAAAATCGATGTTGATCCATCGACATGCTGAGCTTATCCTTCATTTCCATGACCCGATTTTTGAATTTATCTACCTCGAAGCTTAGCTGTCGTAGGTCACACACTAATCCTATCATTCTGTCGATGAGTCTCTTCACTTGTCCCTTTTCAAGCTCTTGGATATCCCAAATATTTTCTCCAAATTATGCATCGAGCTCTCCGAACCGTTGGACTATAACGTGCAGATAGACAAAGTCATGAGGAGCGCCGAATTCTGGGAGTTGAAGGTATATCATCCTCTAGTTTATGTTGTTCCAATTTCTGAGACACTCCTCCCATCTCTCCTACATTTTATGTTGCAGTTAAATTACCAATTGTACCCAATATTTTGTTGCTACCCCAATCCTGACTAAGCTCTCATATGAAGGCATTCTAATTCCATGTTCTTATTCCCCTCGACTATTTTGCATCTCTCTGATATACACAATTTGTGCCAGTACTCGATGATATTTATCTGACCACCTCATCATTTATTTATATGCTACGAGGCTGAGCAAAGTCTCCTCTTAGTAACTTACAATCTTGGTCATAAAAACCTCCCTATCTGATTTGAACTCAATATAAATCTCTCCAAATTCAATTCTCATGAACCTAACTGCCTGGGTAGTGTCCTGATAGTATTCCACCCGATGTCTGAGATGTGACAAATCTTCTCTCATATAATCAAATTATCTTTGATCCTCCCTTGCCCTGTCTATAGTGACACTATATATATCCATACTCTCTCCTAATAACTCACTTACCCTGGATTGTCCTGCATCCAATGGGGTTTCTTTCATAGTGATCATTACCGCATTGTCCAAAGTGATTCTCCTCTTTTTTCCAGTTCTCTTCATAACCAATTTTATTTTCCTATCATAAGAAATGGATTGAACATCGACTATGTTCACCAACTCTGGGATCAGATAGTCCCCCCATGAGAGAGCATTTCCTAAACTTCTTGGTGTATGAAAATGTTCCAGTACCATTTCTTTGCCTATGTTGACTCCTGGTGCCTTATGAATGGTTCCTTCACCTTTTTATTTTTCCATTTGAGACTTCCCAAAAGATCTCGTTGACCCCATCCCTGTCCTAATAGATGAATCTCCGATTTTCTCTTTACTTGGGTAATTTCCCATGATCTTTACTGCTGCATTTTCGACTGAGATTTCTGGCCCTGGTAGTGTGGAAAGTGATGAAGGTTCCGTGATAATTTTCTCAAGTTCTTTATTTCCTTTGAGCCAAGAATTCTCTTCTCTTTTGGTGGTGTCTCCTTCTGATGAATCTTCAACATTTGGGTTTCCTTGATATTTTCCTTTCACCGATGCATCACTTATCCCGATGGAAGCTTCATTACCATTCTCATTTTTATCTCCTAGTTCTGCTTGGCCTTTGATGCTTCTTTTCTCTTTATCCAGTGGCTGTGGTGGTCGGTTTGGGGTGCTATGATCACCGTCAATTGTAATCACCTCTGTTTCCTCACCTAAATATTTTGGTCCTTGGGACATCGTATCTAACACCTATGTTACTTATTCATTTACAATAGGCACTGAAGTGTTTACCTCCTCACTGTCACTATATATTGTGATAAAATTAGGAATGACATGAGCTACTTGTCCTAAGACATCCGAAAAAAGAACTAGCTCAGCTCTTGGTCCTCCTATCAGTGTTCTCCCTGAAGTCTGATGTGAAGTGTATTCCTCCATTGAGATGTTCTCGGGGGTCGCCAACTCCTCTCCTCTTCCGAGGGTGACTGGGTTTATTAACACAGATGCAACTTCCGAAACTATGAAAATTTCCCTTTGTAATTGCATCATCCTTTTATCTCCCTCTAAGAGTCATTGTGCCTCCAATATGTCCATTATCTCCTCTATACCTTCTTGTTGAGCTTGTTCCACTACTACTACCCCTACTATTTGCTCTAGATACTCTAATTGTTCATTTCTAGACATGGCCATGAACCTAACTAAGTATGGTTTGTATTTCCTTTGCAAGACTTCATCCCATCTTGTGGCATTCTCTGTGAATATTTCATCCTCAAAATCCTCATGTGGGTACGACCAATGAGACACCACCTAACTAGTATGCTCATCTACTAGTTCCCTAGGGTTGTGTTTCCTATATCTCCTGGTGGTGAACCTGTACTCTATCTGGGTCTGAGCTTCTTATATGGTATGTGTAGTATCCTTCACAAAATGGTAGCCCACATAAAACCCATAGGGAATAAATATCTTCTAGCAGAGATGCATTGAACTCTTCCAGTATGGTTTGGTAGTAAATTTCTCCTAACACCAACTTGTCAGGTACGTGTATTGGAAATAAGTATGGTGCTTGGATGACTTCGAAAAATATGATATAGGTGCTTCTTTCCTTTAAGTACCAGTGCCCAATCTTGGATATTACTTTCATTGCTTCTTTGGAGAGTCTTGGGATTTTTTTTTTAAAAATTAAGGAATATACTCAAGCTATGAAGCCATCTTAGATTAAAGTAATTGATATTTTGTACCTGTTCTCCCACAATATTCCAAAATAAACATTTACAGGCACTTCAAAAACATTCCAGATCAAGATTAAACTAGGGAACACATTCCTAGCGCATATCACATCTAGTAGTTAAGATACCATGTAGAAGGCATGGGTTTCTTCAGGTTTTGGGTTCTACGCTTCCTCTATCCTAGTGCTCAAATGTTTCAAGATAATAGCTCCGTAGTTCAAAGTGATTCCAGATGTAGAAATTGTATGAGCCAAAGGATTCTAGGATTCAGAGAACCTAGAGCAATATTTTTCTTCGTATAAATGACAGATCAAAGGTGATTAAGAAAATGTAGGGTTCTCAAAGGTTCGCTGTGTTGTACCACCCTGAGGCACGATTCAAAAACTTCTTATCCTCCCTCCACCAGGATGCTAATAATTGACCGGTATTATGGCATTCATAGAACGCTACAAGAAAATCCTTTTTCAACTGGACTTCAACTCCCTTGAGTTTATAATATGTGCTTGCCTCTGCTGGCAAGAAGAAACCGATACATTCTCCATCTTTGTTATTTAACAAGAATTTCTATGCATCAGAATGATGAATGATCCACTCTAAGCATTCAACAAATGGAAAAATAGGTGTATTGGCTGCCACTATATACAACAAATAACACATGATGTTCTGGAATACATGGTCATCGAATTCCCTCACCTTCAAGTCACTATGAGGTGTAAACTCTGGGAAATAATCATATTGGATTTTGTTGTATAAATCAAGCCAGGAAGACAACATTAACTTGGATGCAGTTTTATTATCTGTATCTTTTAAGAGCTGAGGTGTGTTTGCTAGATTCTTTTGTGACATTCTGATCACCGTCTCTGCTTTGGGGAAAAAATACAGCTTCTTAGCGGTCGAGATGGATGCCTCTCCGATTTGATCACTTCCTCCCTTCGGGGTCTTTGGTGATCGACGAGTCACTGATCACCTATGAGACATCTTTCCTGCAAATGCAAAATTTTAAATCAGTATTCTCTAAATCACAAACACTCGAAGAAAATCATGATAAATACATGTGTGCACGGATTTTTCTGAGTCGAATACCTACCAATCTGGAGCCTCACAATAAAAATAACACAACTCAGTTCATAAGTGACACTGGATGAATTGTGATTTGTTAAGAAAAACCAAAAAATTCTGTGCAAGTTATGGAATAATTCAAATCCATTCGAATAAATAACAGTTAGTCCTTTTAGCACCTAAACATATAGGGGGGTATTTTTCCTAATAGGCGACCCCCCTTTGGCGAAAAGATGGCAAGAAGTGGAGTAAAAACCCACTTACCCTAAGTTTGGGGTGCAATGTGCATTTCGTTAAGCAGCGGACAAAACTGGGCGACCAGGATCTGCGCGCCCAGATCTATGGGAAAGGTTGGATTCCAGAGCCCCCTCGCCTTTCTACCTTTAAGGCGGAGGGGGGAGGGGGTCTGGAATCGAGCGCGCAAGTTTGAACGGATAGGATCAAGGTGCCTGGATCTACGGTTGAGGATGGATTTTGGACCCCCCCCCCATTATTCTTTCTTTAATGGGGGGGGGGTCCGGAATTGGCTGCTTTAAGTGGGTCCCCCTATCATCCCCTCACGATTGCCTCCACCTTTCATCTTTTTCCACCTTTATTCCACTCCATATCTCACCTCCATTCAATGCCATCCTGGCCCACCTTATTCCCATTTCAATATCTTGCCTTCCGACACCTGTCCTTCTCTTTTCCGCATTGCTCCCTCATAAGCAGTGTGTCCTCCCTTGACCAATCATGTCATGTCACCTCCTCATTCGCTCATTCCCCTCATCCCTACCTGGTCACCGCTCATCCACCACTTCCAATTATGTGCCCCAGCCTTCGCACCGGCCTCCATGCCTTATACATTAGGTTGATTAGTCGATCCAGGTGGTAGCACGAGAAGGATTCCATGTTCCAAGAATGCAGAGTTGGCCAGGCCATTCCCAATCCCAAGGAAGCAGTTATTGAGGTGGTTGGTGGTGGTTAGACATAATCTCCACCATAAATGGAAAGTCCGGAAAGGGACCCGAGACAGGTCAATTCTTTTGCAGTGTTTCCAGGAGCCGGGTTGCATCTAAAACAAGCACACGACCATCTAGAGACTGCAGGTGCACTCTGCTAGTAAACATGCATACGTAATGTTTTTAATGATAAGTCTTGGTTTTTATGCCGTTATTGGCTTTGGGTATAGGTAGGCAATGTTGCCATTTTGGTAATCTATCGATGGTAGAGATAAGCTCCCGACTGTAAAGCTTTAACAAAGCCTCTGGTTCTCTGGTTATACAATGATATTTTGAGATTTCTTGTTTAATGGTGACCGACCTTCTTCTTTCCTCGATCCTATGAATCTTAAGAGCCCGGGTGTTACACGTCAAAATTGCTCAGCTGGATAAGTGTTGCATTATCCCTCTCAATTGTCGTAAGTGTCGCATCTTCCCCACAACTTTCGCAAGTTTCGCAAGTTGGTCACTAGTGTTGCAAAGGATGTTCAGACGTACTGTCATGATAACGACACTAAGGAGACACTTATAACATCTCACATGACTGATTTGAAGTAGGAGAATTGATCTACTGAAGTCAAACAACCTTTTTCCACCTGAAAGCACCCAAAAAAATGAGTTTTGGAGAGGAGCGCTCCCCCTTACACTATCCCGGAGCGCCGACGCTCCCCAATACACTGTCAGGGAGCATTATAACGCTCCCCTGGCCCTTTTAAGGGAGCGCTATAGATTTTGAGAGCACTGGCACCCCCTAAAGCTTACTAGGGAGCGCTACAACGCTTTGATGGCCATTTTGAGGGAGCGCTACCTATTCTGGGCGGTTGTTAAGCTGTTGAGATGAATGGGGGAAGCATATTTTCATTCGTGGAAAGCAGTTGGATTCGAATCCCTAGTCTAGCCATGATCCTCGGGCAAATCCTCAACTGAAGAAGGAAAATCCTCACCTTCCCCAAGGATATCTCAAGAGGGTTGAAGCCTCTCCAAGGATATATAAGCAAGCTTTATAATGGTGAAAGGGGACTGCAAAATAGAGAATGTCAAACTTATGATCTCGTAAGTGAGGACTGGAAAGAATAATTACACCAAACTTATGATCTCATAAGTGGTGTTGGAGCTGATTGGAGGGGGGAAGAACTGAACATATGAAACTTATGATCTTGGAGGAAACTGACAGTCAGCCAAAGAGAAGTGATCAGTGAAGCTGCTATTATCCAGGTTGTGGATATTTCAGGCAAGGGTTGGATGAAGAGGACTCGACGAAGCTGTCACATTCACATCTACGATTGTAAGTACTGCTGTCGTCATTCTCATTAATATGACACGCTTGGCCTGTTTCTTTCTAGTTTGTGTCTGATGTTACATGAACTTATCATTCATTGATAGATCTATTTTCAAGATAATGTCAATAGAGTAGGAAGTGGTCGTATCTTGTTTTGTCCACAAACCTCAACGAGGAGCAAAAGGATTGGAGCGCAACTCGGAGCGTGCAGGGACAAACGTCGATTAAAAGGTACTTCTGTTATTCTCCCTTCTCATGCATTAGGCTTAGATAGATTTGAAAGGAAGTTAGTGTCCATGTTAATCATTTTTCTGTCTAGGGTTAAGGTCAAGCTCTAGAGGTCGATCTACTTGTCCGCAGACAGATTTTCCTACAACAGACACTGGCGACTCCGCTGGGGATATAGCCTCGAATCGAAACCTCTTGTTTTGATTTTTCTCCTCATTGACCTTGTTCTGTCCCTTGATTGTTTCAGACCTAGTTTACCCCTCTTTGGTTAGTTTCATGAGCTGATTGGCTCCTTACCTTGTTACATTCAACATATT